>BSBK01002872.1:190000-395000 GCA_027943335.1 Chamaecyparis obtusa | reverse complement strand
CCTAGTTCATATTTGCTTTCATAGTTGCATACTAATGGCATTCTTAGCTTAGATTTCATTTGATGCAATAGCTTAATCTCACATAGCCTAATTAGGAAGGTTGTAATCCTTTGTACTTTCCTTTCAATAGCTTAATTGCATCTTCATTTTCATAGATTAAGTTGCATACTCGTATAGGTTGCATTGCATTGCATTCATTTGGATTTCATTGAGGATATTGGCATTGTTACCCTTGTCTTTGATTTGGAATCTCTCATTGTGTGGTTGACTGGCAAGCTCATATGTTTCATAGCTCTACCTGAGAGCAAAATCCATAATCTTGCAACTCCGTGCATAGAGAGCTATGGATCGATTTTTGAGGCCTTATTGTTGAGTGTCCTTGAATGTAATGATTCATAGAAGTGTGGACACATTTTCACCATACAAGGGGTAGGGTTAGGATTAGGGTTACTGATAGGGATAGGGTGAGACTTAGGGTTAGTAGGGTATTTTACCTTATGAGTTAGGGTTCAAGTAAGAGTTACAGTTAAGGTTAGGGTTCGAGTAAGAGTTACAGTTAAGGTTAGGTTTAGGGCTAGGCAGAGGGTGAGAGTCAGGGTTATTAGAAAATTTTACCTTGTGAGATACGGTTCAAGTAAGAGTCACAATTAGTGTTGGGATTAGGGATAGGGTGAGATTACGGAAGTCGTTAGGGATATGATGTTAGGTTTAGAGTTAGGATTAGTATCATATTTAGTGTAACGTTAAGGTTTAAGATTAAGGTATGGTGTTAGGGTTAGGGTTAGTAATGTGGTGAGGATTAATCACGGGTTAATGATGGAAGGCAGAGTGTTGAGTTTGGATTAGTATTAGGATTAAAATATTGGTTAAGGTTAGTATGACAAATAGGGCCAGTTTAAGGTTATGCACAAAGTTATGATTTATGGTTTATAGTGACGGTTAAATCATATGTAGTTTTGGGTAAATGAATAGTATTAGGGTTTTTGTGAGAGTAAGATTATGGGCTTAGTTAGTGATGGGATCTAGGTTATAGAGTTATGATTAAAGTATCATACTTGGCAATACATTTTTGGATGTTGTTTACAGTTTAATATGATAATTATCATTAGTATCTTATTTAACGTTGGCATTGAACGTATTGTAAACGGTAGGGCCACGGTAACAACTAACTTGAACAATTACCATATATAAGTAATTATAATGTTAACGATAACATATTAGAGTTAGGATTAGGGTTATGATTGGGGATAAGATTATATGTTTATAGTTAGGATCAGTAATGTATTAGAGTTAGGATAAGGGTTATGCTTGGTGATAAGATTCTATGTTTACAGTTAGGATTAGTATCGTATCAAGGGTTACTATAAGCGTCACGTTGACCATTTTACTTATGGTAATCAAGAGGGTTATGGTTACAATTAGGTTTTAATTTTAACCTTGGGAGTACTATTAATTTCAGACTTACAACTCTCACATTAAAAGCAAAGATTAGGGTAAGGGGTTAGGGTTAGCATTACAGTTAGTCATATGGTCAAGATTACTAATAGTTACGGTTCCATTTAGGGTATTGTACATGTAGGGTTAGGGTTAGGACCAATTTAAGGTTGTGTGTAGTGTTAGGATGTATGATACATTGGTCGGCTTACATCATATGTAGTGTGGCGTGCGGTATACGATTAGTAGTAGGCTTTGTACAAGAGTAAGATTATGGATGTGGTTAGTGATACGACATAGGTTTTAGAGTGAGGATCAAAGTATCATATTTGGGAATATATTTTTTGATGTTGTTTATAGTTTAACATGAAAATTATCATTAGTATCACATATAGCCTTGTCATTTAAGGAAGGGTCAATGGTAGGGACATGGTAACAACTGACTTAAACGGTTAGCATATTACTGAAACTATAATGATAATGATAATATATTACAGTCAGGGTTAAAGTTACGATAATTATTGTTGTTAATTTAACATTGTGCTATGGATTAAGATATAGTTTTATTTAAATAGTTTTTATTTAATATTTACTTTTAATAGTTTATTTTATATAGTTAAAGGTTTTGGTATAGTTGTTTAACATTGATTAGGATTAGGTTAGAAGTAGGAATGAATAAGATGTTCTCTATAATTAATTCCTCACATTTATTCGGCATATCCATTGAAGGAATAAATATTAGAAATACAGATTTTGACAAAACATGTTGCAAAATGTTGCTAGTATAGGGGTAATGATAGCCAAAAATATTTATTTACTTATTTATAGGGGCAATGATAGCCAAAACCATTTATCTATTATCTTATTCATAAAAGGAGTATATAGATAAAAAGGGAAATAGAAGTCCCAATACAACTATTCAGATAATTATGAAGGTTGAAAGCCAATATTACAATGATCTAAATCAATAACATTTCTCCATAATGATGCAAGTACATCACATATTCTTAAACAATAAAGTTGGTATTGTGGCCCTTATTCATAAAGAATAAAGTTGGTATTGCGGCCCTTATGTCACAGTTAGGGTTAGCATTAGGGTTGGTTTTTTTTTAGACTCTTTATTATGATTAAGGTTAGGGTTTAGTGTTAAGGTTGGGTTTTCAATCAATGTTAGGGTTTAATATCAATGTGAGAATTATGTTAGGGTGACGATTAGAATTACAATTAGGGTTTACATATGGCTCGTGCAAGGATTTAAATTCATATAAGGGTTGGTGTTTAAGTTAGAAAAGTGATTAGAGTTAGAATTTAGATTAGGATATAAAGTAGGGTTCGGTTAATATTCATGGTTAATGTTATGGTTTCAATTATGCTTAAGTTGTGACCAAATATTTATAGGATCTTACAAATATATTTAGGGTCCATGTGATGGGTAGGGTTTTGGATAAGTGATCAAACTATAGGGATAATCCTAAACAATATCTTAATCTAATAGATTATGTAAACCCTATTTCTATATGGTAAACCCTAATCCTATATGGTAAACCCTAGTTCTAACCCTAACGTTGACCCTAATCATAATATTGACCTTATGTAAACCCATACCCTAATCCTAATACTAACCATAACCCTAAATCCTACATTCTAAACCATAATCTGAAATGCTAATAACGTAATCATAAATTCTAAACTCTAATCTTAACCCCAATCATAAATGATAAACCCTAATTGTAACCTTAATCCTAAATGTTAAACCTTCATTCTTACCCCGATTCCTAAACCGTAAACCCTAAATCATAAGATAAAGCATGTTCTTAAATGATACTAGTTGTAATGCAACTTGTTTAAAACATTAAGAGTTCCTTTGAAGGAAAGAATTAAAATTCTCATGATTTATTTCAGAGAGGATTTTGATAATAACAGTGTTTGGTTAATAGAGTAGTTAGTAAGGCAATCTATTTGAATTTGCAGATAGTATGTAAGGCATACTATTGTATTTATTTTAAAGTCACCTTGTTGATTTGCATTTGAATTTATTTTGGCCATTGGATAAGGCACTGGTTTAGTATTTGTTTCTTATAGTTCTTGTCTTTCATAAAACTTTAGAAGAATATTGAAAACCTTTATATCATTCACCTATACCTTTTCATTTCATATTTAATGCACAAATTGATTGAACTGTTTCTAAGCCATACAGTCCTTATTTCTTGATTCCTTTAAGAGACAATCACTTAGGTTGCTCCTCCTTAAAAGGAAGAAGGATGAGAATCCTTAAAACACTGATTCTTCCTGTATTTAGAATCATACTTTGCTTGGTCAAGTTCTACATTAAATTTGAGTTTATGTCATGGGATACATGTAAAGGAAAAAATATTGCTGCATCTAAATATTACATGTACATATATGCCAAATATCTTGTATGTACTGTACAAAGGATATAACTGAAAGATAAGATCATCTTGCATGTGCACTCAGAAGGATGGTGCAGGAAGGGAAGAGATACCATGTTTTCACTAACTTGTTTATTCCATGTGCAAATACATAAGAATCTGTGACACTATTTCTTTCCCTCACTTGGATAATAGTGGTACTAAGATGATGGCCTTTTGTAGAAGGTGCATCCAAAAAGTACCATTTGTTGGAGATTTGCCACCAAGCCAGTGCTGACTGTATGTTTGTCATTGTTGACAACATATGGTAAGTAGCATGCATGGAAGACTTCTGCAATGAGCTTAGAGTATATGTAGCATGGACATGTTATCAACATGATATCATGGACGCAGAGGTTAAGTGTGTGTACAGACAGAGTTGTAACAGCTTCTCTCAGCAATGTTCTTGACAGAGTCACAGGGAGTGTTCTTTGTGCAGTTCTCTGTATAGTTGTCATGGAGCCTTGCGCCCCTAGATATGTGAAGCAGACATGTTAGTCATCTTACATTCATGAGTGCATAGTCTATTGTGTAGTACAAGTGTAGTTGTTCACTTGATATTCAGTAGTTGCAGTTTATTGTGTTTATTCTGTGGAGCCGACAGAGATTTTATTGGTTCTTGAGTTGCGCCTATCAGTTGGGTATGCGCCCTTGGATTTATGCTTGGATAAGAGACAAGGATGTTCGGTTAAGAGCGCATGAAGTAATTCAGCTTGGAGAGTAAGTTACAGTTACTGAAAAATAAAATTTCAGCCCGAAAATTGTCAAATGAATTAACAATTTATAAAAATTAACATTTTTGAAGTTCATTGCTAAAAAATGGAAACAAGCAAAATACTTCATTTTTGTCACAAAGAATTGAATTGTTATTTGATATGAAATATTCCAACAAATCTACAAATTGTCCAAAATAGAAACATCAAAATATTACATTCCTGGCCTACGATTTAAATGAATTTGAATGTGAAGTATTTCAACAAATCTTTATTTTTCTTTTCTCAAATTTTAGATAATTGTTAATTGTGAATCTGTCTTGATATGGTTAATGAAATTTATGAGATAATTTATATCCAAAAATCATTAGAAGATGTTTCTTGTTCAGTATAATTAACATATTAAATTATAGGAAACATCTATAATATTTTGGTAACTTTGCATGTAATTTGGTTGCATGAGCTTTTTCCTTGTAAGATTGTTGCAATGAAATTTACTCTCCAAACATTAATACCTATAAATGTTCCATATTAATGATGTTATGCTTACCTTCCTAATATTAGGCTCCCAACAATAAAAATGAAATTATTGGTGTTTTCCTCATCACAATTCATTATTTATGTGGCATACAATTTGATAGGAGAAAATAAAATCTCCTATTGCCTAACTGTTGCATGCACAAAAGCATGCGACTGCTAGTTGATAGGTGTGGGAGTGTTATCCCCAAATCTAAGCATTCCTCCTTTCTAGCTGTCTGCATGAACAAATCTATCTTTATCACCTGTCATGTGATGTGAACAACCTGTTGACACTTCACTTGTCAGTACATAAGTCTTGTAAAATATTTATAAAATTGAAGTGTACATATATGTTCAAAAAAATTGATCAAATTTTGATAAAAAAAACCCATTAAAAAAATCCTGCAAAAATATAATTTTTTCCCTCATTAACCAGGGAGCCCTGGCGAAGAGTATAAAACTAAGAAAGCCCCTAAGTATTTGTCACTTTTTATAATCTATTTGAGCGTTACTTTTCCCGGTCACTTAAGTTCTTAAAAGGCATGTGCTCTTTTTTTATCACCACGCGGAGGTCATCTCTTGGCTTTAATTTTCCTAAGTCTAAAGGCCCGGTGATATTAATATTTCCCAAGTCTCGTGTTAATGGTTATCTCAGTATGAAATTGAACGCTAACGGTTTGTCGTATGTTCGCATGGGCTTTTTTTAAGTTATGCGAACACGCGACAAACTGCCAACCTTACAATAAAGCTTAATGCAGAAAAGGGTGGGGCCGCTAACATATCTGCGCACGTGTTGATCACTCATTGGTTATATTTTGCTGACATGGATAATAGTGTTAGGTTTTCTGCTCACACCGAGATAATATTTTTTATATCTACCCGCTGGTTTGTTGATGTGGCAGTTTCTAGTTTGATAGTCGTCAGTGGGACCATTGTCAGAGGGATATTGAGAGGTGGTAGTAATGAGGAGAAGATCAAACGGTTGTCGTATGATCTCATAGAATCTTTCAGGCCTATGCGATCATGCGACTAGCCGTCGATTTTGTTTTTTTTGAAGCGTAGAAGGGTGGGGCCATTGCCAGATGTATGTATATAGTTTTTTTTGATTGGTTGAGGGTATTTGGTGATGTGGAAGATGTCAGTAATACCAGCGATCGGTAAGGAAAAAGGAAAAATTACATAACGGCTTGCCAGGTTTTGCAAACGTGGATTCTCCTTCTTGGAAAAGGTATAGTGGGACAGATGGCTTAAGAAAATAAACAACTAAGGTGAATGCTAATGGTTTGTCGTGTGGTCACATGGGCTTCTTTCATATTATGTGATCATGAAACTAACCATTTGTTTTAACATTAAAAGCTAAAGAGGACCAGCGTCAGATAAATAGACTAATATGATGGCTTCTCGTATGTTCGCATACGCTTTTTCCAAGCTATGCGATCATGCGACAAACCGTTTGATTATTTGCTTCTGGAGATCGACAGTCAAAATTTAAACTAGAATAAAGTGGATGCAGAGTTCTAACAAGTGACAGTACAATCTCTCAGAAAATTAATGGCGAAATCGTGTGAGGTAAATTGCTGAAGCGATTGGTGATAATTGCTAATATATCAAAAAGCCAAAATCTATGCTTTCAAGAAAGCCAGAAAGATAATGTTTTGCAGAAGGGTTGAGCGAAAGGAGTTACAAAGACCGATTGTCATTTTCTGAAGATTGTGAAGAAAAGGTTTGTTTTCCTGCACATACTTTTTTTTGTGGAGAAAACATAAATTTTCTATTGTGTTTATTTTGCACCAATTACACAAGCCCTAGAAATGCCACCTGTAGACACCTAAAAATCCTTTAGAAAATAAAGTATTTTTATTTTCTGAAAAATCTCTGATGACATCATCATTTATTAATTAATTATTTATTTAATTAATTAATTTATTTTTATGTTATTAAATCCCTTTTTCTTAATTAAAAATATTTAATTAAGAAATCCCTCCCAAAAATGTTTAAATCTTATTTAAACATTAATCCCCTATTTATTAATTATTTTAATTAATAAATTGACCAAAAATCCCCCAAAAAATAATTAATTTATTTTTTGACCAAAACTTGGCCAATTTCCTTAAGACCACTAACCTCTTCCAAAATCTTCTAATCCCTTCTTAATTTCGATTAAAAGGCTAATCCCACCTTTTCTAACCCTAATCTCAACTCAAAATATTTAATTAAGATTAAATATTTAATTTTCATATTTATTGAAAATATTTCAATAAATTTTCCCAAACTTAAACTTTTGGAATGAATAAACTTTTATTCCATAAAACCTAGGAGAATTCTAGACTCTTCTAGAAACTTCTCAACCCAACCTCTTCACCCATCCTAATCCTAAAATCCCCTAATCCTAATCCTAATCCCCTTTCTAATCTTGTCACATTCCATTAGCAAAAGGTTTACCAAAACTTATGCTAACCTCCTCTTAGTCATCCTCCTTAGTCAACAAAGATGGCCACCTCTTGGCCACCTCTTGCAAATGCATTTAAGGATGCATTTAAGCCTTCCTTATCTTTCTTACATGCATTCATTATGCATTTAAGACCTTCTTATCCCTTCCTTGCCACCTCTTGGCCTTGGGCACATTTACCAAATTGTGCACATGCCCTCAAACTTTCAACTCAATCCTCCCTTGACACTTGTCAGGACACTTGTCCTTGACTCAACCCTAACCTTAGCCCTAACTCTGACTCATCCTTTTTAACCAAGCCCTTCCCTTTTCCTATAAATACCCTCACTTCCTAAGGCAAATCATCTCTCAACTCTCAAACTCAATAGCAAAGTTATAATGCCATTTTCATTTTAGCATAAGCATAAGCTCATCTTTTTTTAGATCATTTTCAAGCTTAAATCACATCTAAATTAGCTTAAATGGATTAACATAGATTCATTTCTTGTTTTAATCTTAGTTCATTTATTTAGCTTTGCATATTTGTGTGTTCTTGAGGCCTTTGAGGCAAAATAGGTTCCTCATACCTATTTTGTGTCATTTTGGGTCTTCTTGATCCTCAAATCATCCTACTTTGCATGCTCCAAGTGCTTGAGTTTGCACACCCACATCCCTCTATATCTAAGCATATCAAACGGTGCATGGGCGCATCCGTTTTAAGCTTAAACTGAGGTGGCTTTGATTTTAGTTTGTTAACCTTTGAATTTGATTTGATTATATGCTATGACATTTGTTTGTCTTTGGCCTTCAAAACAGGTTTAGGTGCACTCTCAAATCCTAGTCTACATTCTGGCACGCCCGGTGGGACCCACTTCACGGGTTCTTTGCAAACATTCTAATGGGTTTTAGACCATTTTCAGATTTTTCAAGCTTATAGGTGGACGGAGCACTTCGATCCCTTCTTCTTCTTCTTGTCTATATTCTTCTTCCTCTTCTTGTCTATATTCTTCTTCTATTCCATCTCCTTCTTCTTCTTCTTCTAGCAAGGAGGTCATGGCCATTTTTTTTCAAAAATAATAATAAAATCCATAAGGAAGCAAAATCATACACACCTTATTTTAAGTGCTTAAAATGAACCCCCAAATCATTCTTGAATGCATTAAGGACTAAAATTTGCAAAATTTGTTCTAACAAACAAAACAAAAAAATTAATCAAGGCATTTGCATCCTTGCAACATCAAGGATTTTTAACAATGCATTCATGCAAAGTAGGAATGATCATATCTTTTTGGACATAAAAAGAACATCAAATCTGCATTCAAACGAGTCAAAACAAAATCTTGAATGAAGCTAAAAGGAAGAACTTAGGTCCTAAGTGTCATTGTCAATTTGAAAAGCAAACCAAATCTCGAATGCACTAAAAGAACAAACAACTCTATTCCCTATCTCGTTTCAAATTCCAAAGCAAGCAAACAAATTCAATCTTGAGTGATCTAAGGGACAAAACAAAGCTTTTTCAAAGTTCTTAAATCAACTCGCTAATCAAATCTTGAATGCACAAAAGGAAAGAACTTGCAACCGTTCAAAGCATTTACATTTTGAGGAAAAGAACAAATCAAAAGCTAAACACAAGTGTCTTCATTTCAAAGTTCAAACAAACTTAATCAAATTTGGGAAAATGAACAAAATCTGCTTGATGTGCATGTAGGAGTTTTTTTTAATTCTTGCATAATCCTTGTTAGAGTAAGCAACGTGGAACATTTGAACTTGGACAAGTTCACTTGTTCTACTTTTAGCGAGGCCTGTCCAAGGAGAAGCGCTTCCTCCTCGGAGAACGACCTCAAACCGGTATCCCCCCCGGCCGGTATACAAATAAGTGAATACCAAAAGAATCACTTACATCTCCTAATCGCCGGGCGTTCGTGCCAAACACGTGTCTGGGGATGGTAAACATTCCTCTCCCCCAGCATAATTGGCAAGGCTCTTAAGTGAGTCATGGATGATCAGCATAACCGGGTATGGAGACTCCACGGAATCATTAGCAACCTGATAAACTAGAGGCTACCCTATCTACATCCGAAAGTATCAAAATCCTTGTGCAAGGACCGATTCCAAGGGGTTTACCGGGTCGCCTCAAGATTACTCACCATTTGTATTCCCTTCTGGGGGATACCAAGCTGTGGGCAAGCGATTTTGATACTCACCTTCCTTAGGTAGATCTGTTTGAAGTGCTTGATAGTCAAAGACTCCGTGAAAACACTTGTTGAAACATACACTTTCAAAGCTTTGTCAGAGTCAGTTGCCTTTGTTTGTATCCCGCAGGGTTGCTTTGTCCCTTGCGGAGATTGCTTTGAATTTAAACCTTTTCCATTGGAAACCTTTGCCTCAAAATCAGAAACCTCTTTTCCAAGAGATGCTCAGCAAGAACAAACATCCTAAAGCAAAGTTGCCCAAATCCCAAGCCTATCAAGAGCGAAAAGTTATCAAGAAGAACACCAAGAGCTATCAAGCCATTATCCAAGCAAACCAAGCAGAAGAGAAGTCCCAAACCAGACTTGAGAACATTGCCCATAACGCCCGCATCAAACAGTTCGCCTTTCATTTTCGAGTTAACCATCGTTTCATCAAACTTGAGCCAGAAAATTAGCCAATCCTTGTTCATGTCTTGTTCCATCTTCAGATCTTGAAATCTTGTCTCAAACAGCTTTGCATCTTGGTTTCATCCTAGTTTCATCCTTTGCATCAGCATCAAAACCTTAGTTGCATTTCAAAACATCATAAAGTTGCATTTGCATTCGTCTTCCTACCAGCATTCTAGAATCAATCCTTGTCATTTGCATTATCCCTTTAGATAAAGCATTGTCCCTTCACCCTTCAATACCTTTTCCACCAGCATCCACCCATCATCTTTCCATATCTTTCCAGCAGATCCATCATCCTTTGTTCCAAATCCAGAGATCCACCAACACTTAGTGTTCTACCTTTTTGAGTTGTTCCTATCCCATATCCAAGATCAGAGACCATCATCTTCTTTTTTGGCACAACGTGTTGTCATAAAGAAATCAAACCTTGTCCTTGCATAGCCATCATCTCGAGCAAGAGATTGGAGTGCATTGATAAGAAACTTGTTGACCGAAGATCATCAGTCTATCTTAGGTTGACCCCATCATATCTCTGATCCTCCATTTGGGAAAAATAGCAGCTCATTTGTTGACCACTCAGTAATCTTTCACCAGCTTTCCACCAGCAACCTATCTTTCCTCCACCATCTTGATCCATATCAGTTCCATCCAGCTTCCATCATCGCCATCTTGATCCATCCTTGCATTGCATCCTAGAAAGTCATCATCTTTAGAAGTTCATCAACTTTGCATCCATCAACATCTTTTAGCCAAACATCTTGCATCCATTTAGCACTTGCATCTCCATGCCTGTTGAGACCAGATCTCGGAAAAGAAGAAGCATGAATCCTTATCCACCAACAACCTCATCCGATCCCAACCTTTTCACCAACGCCATGATGACCTACAATCCCCAGATCCAAGCCAGTAACCCATGTGAAGATCCAAACATCCCTTCATCCCCGTTGGCAATCCAAGCATTCGCAAATCCTCCAGAAAGCCCACCAGCAACCAATGCCCTTGTACCACAACATCAGCAAAGCATGTTTGCCCACTATCTACCAGAAAGTACCTCCATCCCACCATCTCTCTATCCACGCATCCCCATCAAAACAATCCAAGTTCCAGCACAAGCATATTCTCCATTTCCCGATCCTATCATGCAAACATCCCAAGAGCTTTCCACCATTCCCCTTTTCTTGCAAGGAAGCCTCGCCAGTCCCACAACACAAGCTGCAGCACCATCCGCTCCATCTCATACCCCTTTTGCTTCATCATCTACTATGGCTGCCCAAGCCCAAATCCAACACTTAACCCAAAGTCAGCTTCCACCTCTCACACAAGCTTTTACACCAAAAGCTTCGCCACCATCCGCAAGTCAAGCAACGCCTTTCACCATCAAAGGAGCACCATCACCCTTCACCCCCCAAGCACCTGTACCTTCTTCTTTGGGGTTAGCGCAATCGCTCCCCATTCCAACCTCATCTTTCTCTTGGGTGTTTCCTTCATTTTCCTCCTCACAAGCATCCGCTCAACCACAACCTCAACAAACTCTTTTCTCTCAACCATCATTCGTGTCCCAAGCTCCCGTTGCTCCTACCATTCCATCATCCGCTGCAGTGCACCCTAACACAAGCTCTCAATGGGGCCTTACGCAAGAAGAAATGAAGGCATGGGGGATCCCATCTCAATCCCCTACATCTATGGTTGCAAGTCAACAAACCGCCTTCGCCCAAGCAGCACAGCAGCAACTACCCCAACCACCGCCAGCTTCAAGCTATTCGTCCCAAATCTCAAATACTTTCCAGCAAGTTACACCACCTCAACAGCCAACTTTCCCCAGCTATCTTACCCCATCACCCTTTGCTTCTAGCTTTCCCGCATCTGTTCCACCTCTAAGTAACGCAGGCATGCACCCAGCTTATATAAGCCACACCCAAAGCCAACCTCAGCAACTACCACCATCATACCCGCAAGCAGCATCGTTCCAACAGCCTCCCCCACAGCAACCACATGTCCCCTTTCAGCAAACACCCATCATTCCTCAACAATAGCAAGTCCCTTGCTATCAGCCTCAGCAACAAATCCCTATCATCCCCCAGCAACAACAAGTTCCCACCCATCAGTTACAACAGCAAGGTCCAAATGTCCAATATCAGCAAGCAGTCCCACAACAACCGCCAGTTCAACAACAGCAAGCAGCCCAACAACATCAAGAGGTTCCATATCATTTACCACAATATCCCCCTATGCCACACCAGCAATATCCCCAGCAACCATTGCCCCAAAATCAGTTCCAACCCATTTATCCACAGCAAACGCCATATCTAGTTCCACAGCTTCCATCACAAACAGAAGTTCCAGTTCCCTCGCCACTCAATGCTGAGTGGGAAGCAATGAAAAATGCTCTAAAAGAGCTACAAAGTGGAACAGAGAATAAAACATACAAGTTCGAAGAGGTGTGCTCATATCCCTTCGATCGGTCCATAGCAACTATCCCTTTCCCCAAGCATTTTGAGATGCCCAAGTTCGACAAGTATCGGGGGAAAGGAGATCCAGTAAACCATATCAAAGAGTTTTACATGGCGTGCCAAGAAGTGGCTTACAGTGATAACTATCTCCTGCGCCTGTTTCCCAAAAGCTTGGGAGGAACTGCTGTTGAGTGGTTTTACAAAATACCACATGGGACAATAAACACCTTTGCTGAACTCTCTGAGAAGTTCATTACACACTATGCCCATAATGTGGAGAATGAGTTGTCCTTGCTAGACCTATGCAACTCAAAGCAGAAAGACGGAGAAAGCCTTGCAAAATACTTGCAAAGATGGCAGAATCTTACAACCAGGTTATCATATCAGCCGCCAGAGAAGCATCTAACAAAGATCTTCATTGATAACCTACATCCAAAGCTATCCCATCACATGCGAATGAACTGTCTCCAGACATACCAAGACATCAAGAGCAAAGGCATAGGCATCAAGAAAGCTCTCCTAGACGAAGGCACTATTCGTCACTTCAAGGATGATTCCAAAAACAAACCCAACAATGATAAATCCCGTTACTGGAATCGTAACAAGAATGTTGTTACAGATGGAGCCACTGACACTAAGAATGTACAATTCGTTGTGGCTAGTCCTACACCAGCTCAAACATACCAACCGCCACAAGCACCCATCTATCAGCAACCACCAGCTCCCGCATATCAAGCACCTATTTATCAGCAGCCTCCTCAAGCTCATCAACCGCCTGTGCAACAGTATCAGCAGCAATACCAACAACAACAGCCAGCACGTCAAGGCAATCCTGTTAACGCAGTTAACGTTGCCCCAAGGCAGAACAAACCCAATAATCAGAACAATCCAAAGAGGACTTTCACACCTTTGGGTGAGCCTCTGGATCAGATCTTTTATCGGCTAGCCAAGGCAAATATGATCACATATCCGCCCATCCCATAGAAGGATGACAACGCACCAAAGTCTGATTGGTATAAAGAACATGAATACTGTGATTACCATCGTGTGAAGGGGCACACAACATTGAAGTGCATGCGGCTTAAGCACTACATCCAGGATCTCATCGATCGCAAGGAAATCCAGGTCGATGCACCAACTCAAGCTTCACCCAATGCCGGTTTGCAAATATATCAAAATGTGTTCCCTCAACACGATGCCGGGAAGAATCAAGCCAGCGCCAATCAGCCCCAAAATCGTGGCAAAGGCAAGCAAGAAGATCACACAGCGGCCTACATCAACTATGACAAGTATGTCGGATGCATAACTCAAGTTGAGCCCATCCAAGATGAGCCCACCATCAATACCATCCACGTCAGAGGGCCGAATCGACAATGTGCTGCAACTACCCGCAGTGGTAGGATAACTGTTGCCGGTGCTCCTCCGAGATCAGCTGCTCCTCCAAGGCCAACATCTACTGCATCCACAACATAGTCTAACACCAGGCCAGCATCAAATGCACGCGCAACACAGCATAATGCACCAAGAGCACAATACAATATCATAGAGCATCTTGGGAACATGCCAGCCCAAATATCTATCTTGGATTTGCTCCGCACATCACCCATCCATCAGGAGATCCTGGACAAAGCTCTAAAAGAAGGTCATGTCCCCACGGACATTAACACAACTCAGTTTGAAACTCTTGTGGGACACCTATCTGCAGCATGTGCCTTATCCTTCAAAGAATCTGATATACCAGATGTCGCTCCTGACCATACTCTCCCTCTCCGCATTGCTGTCATGGTCAGAGATTTCGCCATCAAATGAGTTCTAGTGGATAATGGCTCAACCCTCAACTTGTGCACATTAAAATTCATCAAGAAGATCGGGTTCACGGAGGCCAACATACAACATGAGCTAATCACTATCAAAGCATATGATAACTTGGAGCGTACCTCTGAAGGTACTATAACTTTGCCTATCCAGCTAGGCCCAGCAACGCAAGATACTCTCTGCCACGTTGTTGATCTTGACCTACCGTTCAATATCCTCCTTGGTCGTCCATGGATCCATTCCATTAAGGCCGTACCATCTACTTACCATCAGTGCATCAAGTTTCCACATCAAGGCACTGAGGTTACCATCCACGCTGACCCTAACCCCTTCGCATACTGCCTTGCGATGGAAGCATCTTTCCCTCATTCTACTCATTGTCCTGGAACCGATATTGGTACTTCTATTGCTAGCTCATCCCGATCCCATCGCGATCCAGAGACCATCCTTTCTTCCACCTTATCATCCATCAAGATCAACAACCAGGGTTGTGGCGAATACAGCCTCAGTGATGCATTTGCTGTAGGAGCTCTTCCACGTGATCCACATACTCAAGGGCGCCCAAGTTGTCAAAACAAGCATGTTAAGGAACATCATAAGCTCAAGCAGATAGGAAATATGACTTTTGAGTCTCATGGTACCATCAACAGCAAAGAAATGGATCCAGATATTAACAAATGGTTATACAAAGATCCCCCATCACGTGACACACAACTTCTTGAGTACTTCAAAGAGAAATATCCAATCCCCTTCAAAAATGTCACAGAACACTATAACTATCAAGGTGGTGGTCTAGGACCACAAGAGGATGGAAATTTGTTTCCTATCATACCATCCCAGAACCCAGAACAACAAGGACTTGGCTTTAATACCCCTCGCCTGCTTGAACAAGAGCCCAATACCACAACTGCGGGCACTAACATGACCAACGTGAACTTTTCGAATAGCCGGGATGACCTCGTGGAAATCGAAGACATCCCCGAAGAGAAAGACATCCGATCCTACGACGATATCTTTGCCGACGACACCCTCCTGGGGACTTCTGTTCTCCAACAACTCTCCATTAACCTCATAGATCTTCCCCTCACAAACCCTGACCTCATAGATTGGGACCAACCAAGCATCGCACACATCGACAAGTTCCAAAGCGCACAAGCACTCCTAGAATTCATGGGGGCATCAGGTCCAGCAGTCAACCAGGATCCAACATCAACCTCTGTCTATCAGCTTCACCCAGAAGGATATTTTGGGGAAGAGGCAAGCTTTAGTCACAAAAATGAAATAGCAAGAGAACATCATGAGTCTTTATGTGAAAACCCCCTTAGGGCACATTCTGATTCTAAAATAGTAAAAATAAAGGGCGTATCTTCTAGTGAAAACCTGGCAATTCAAGCGCTAGAAGATGAAGCCTTGCCTCTTCCCCCTATCCAAGATTATAGACCAGAGCAGTCGCCGATCATCATAGAGGAAACCAAGCCAATCAACTTGGGAACAGAAGAATGTCCAAGGATCACCTACATTGCAGTCAACCTAACAGAAGGAGAAGAAATCACTCTCAGTGCCTTGCTCAAGGAATCCATTATCAACTTTGCATGGTCATACGCCCACATGCCTGGGCTTGATCCAAACCTTGTTGTTCATCACCTATCAGTAGATCCAAACGTCAAGCCAGTGAAGCAGAAGCTAAGGAAAATGCATCCAAAGGTAGCATTGCTCGTCAAAGTAGAGCTTGAGAAGCTCCTCCAAGCTAAGATCATCAGAGCAATAGATTATTCAGAGTGGATCTCTAACATGGTGCCAGTCACAAAGCCTTCTGGCGACATCAGAATCTGTACTGATTTCAGGGACTTGAACAAGGCATGTCCTAAGGATGACTTCCCATTGCCAAACATAGACATGCTTGTAGACCTCACAGCGGGTCATGAGATGTTATCATTAATGGATGGCTTTTCCGGCTACAACCAGATTCATATAGCGGAAGCAGATCAACATAAAACAGCATTCACAACCCCATGGGGTACCTTCTGCTACAACATGATGCCATTTGGGCTAAAGAATGCAGGAGCAACATATCAGAGAGCAATGACAGCGATCTTCCATGACATGATCCACAAGATTCTTGAAGACTATGTGGATGATATCCTTGCAAAATCCAAAACAAGAGATGAGCACCTCGACATCCTAGAGCGTGTATTTGATCGTCTGAATCATTATGGCTTAAAGTTAAATCCTAAGAAATGTGTCTTCGGCGTAACATCTGGCAAGCTTCTAGGCTTCATCGTCTCTAGACGAGGCATAGAGATCAATCCTAAAAAGGTAAAAGCAATAACAGAGATGCCTCCACCAAGAAATCTCAAACAGCTCAGAAGCCTACAGGGCAAGCTTCAATCAGTTCGGCGATTCATCTCTCAGCTAGCAGATAAGTGTCAACCCTTCTCACATCTCTTATGCAAAGACACCAACTTCAAGTGGGATCCCATATGTCAAAGAAGCTTTGATAAGCTCAAGGAGTATCTAGCTAATGCTCCAATCCTAGTACCACCGGTTTCAGAATGCCCACTCATCCTTTACATCTCAACAACAGCTACAGCACTAGGGGCACTTCTAGCACAGCATGATGATGAAAATAGAGAACGAGCTATCTACTACATCAGTCGCACTCTTGTGGGCTATGAGCTTAACTATTCACCCATGGAGAAAGCATGCTTAGCAGTGGTCTTTGCCACTCAAAAACTTAGACATTACATGCTTAGCCACACAATCAAGCTCATATCAAAGGTGGACCCTCTTAAGTATCTGTTATCAAGGACAACCCTCACAGGCCGTATGGCAAAATGGGTCATGTTACTCAGCGAATTTGACATTCAGTATGTAGATCGCAAAGCAATCAAAGGGCAAGTCATTGCCGATCAACTAGCAGAAGCACCACTGGTGGATGCCTATCCACTAATCATGGAATTCCCTGATGAACACTTATGCATGATTGAAGAGCAGCCCATGTGGAAACTATACTTTGATGGTTCCAACACATCCCATAGCTCTGGGGCAGGAATCCTATTCGTCACACCTCAAGGTGACTATATTCCAAAATCATTCAAGTTGGGATTCCCCTGTACCAACAACATTGCAGAATATGAGGCACTCATCTTAGGTCTCAAAACAGCTATCCAATGGAACATCACAGAACTACAAGTTTTTGGAGATTCACAGCTCATTATCAAGCAAGTCCTTGACGAGTATCAGACAAAGGACGACAAATTGCTACCCTACAAGCAACTGGTGGATAAACTGAAAGAGCATTTCCTACATCTACAATTCAATCAGATCCCAAGGCTTCAGAACAAAGCAGCAGATGCAATGGCAACCATCGGATCCTTATTGGAAATACCACGAGATGCATCACAGTATGAATTTCTAGTCGAGCAGCTACATTCACCAGCTTATGAGAACACCGATGCAAACATGGTGTGTGTCTTGGTTGGTCCCCAATCCCCATGGTACCACGAAATCCATGCATATCTAAAAAATGGTATCATATCTCCCCATCTCACCAATAACCAACGCCAAAACCTTATTCGCAGAGCTTCCCGCTACACTCTTGTAGCCAACACCCTATATCGTCGTCGGTATCACAATGTCCTATCTAGATGTTTAGACTCAAACGAGGCCGTCCTGGCCTTACAAGAAGTTCACGCTGGAATTTGCGGTGCCCACACGAGTGGCATGGTTCTAGCAAAGCAGCTGCTTAGAGTTGGGTATTATTGGCCAACAATGGAACATGATGCATGTGAATTTGTCAAGAAATGTCTCCCATGTCAACAGCATGCCAATTTGATACATGCACCAGCACAGGATCTACAGCCTATTGCACCACCGTGGCCTTTTTCATGTTGGGGCCTCGACCTCGTTGGCTTGATCAACCCCCTCTCTTCGGATGGACACAAGTATATCATAACAGCCACAGAGTATTTTACCAAATGGGTTGAAGCGATTCCGCTCACCCTTACTACTGGCATCCAAATATCCAAGTTCATCCTCTACCATATCATTTGCCGCTTCGGCATACCATCTACCATTTTCACAGACCATGGCACACCTTTTGAAAACCAGCATGTGGATGATCTATGTGCCAGACTCCACATCCATCACCGTTTCTCCAGTCCATATTTCCCTCAAGGAAATGGCCAAGCTGAGGCAACTAACAAAACTATCTTGAAAATCCTCAAGAAGGTTGTCAATGATTCTGGTCGTGACTGGCACCTCCAAATCAATCCTGCCCTTTGGGCCTACCGCACTTCTTATCGCACTCCCACAGGCACCACCCCATACTCTCTTGTATATGGTGCTGAAGCCGTTCTACCGATCGAGGTTGAGCTCCCATCCTTGCGCGTCTCCATGAAGAACTATACAACTGATGAAGACTATCGTGTGGCCCGGCTCACACAGCTAGATCTGCTAGATGAAAAGAGACAGCAAGCCTACGATCACCTGGTTGCATACCAGAATCGACTCAAAAGGAGTTATAACAAAAAGGTCCATCCTAGACAATTCCAAGTCGGTGACATGGTTCTTAAAGAAAATCAGAAGGTCCTAGCAAATAGAGAAAAGAAAAGCAAGTTTGAGCCTACTTGGTTGGGCCCCTATGTTGTCACCGCATCCTTTGGCTCCGGAGCCTATCAGCTATCAACACCAGAAGGCGAGCCCTTGAATGATCCTATTAACATCATCCATCTGAAGAGGTTCTATGCCTGAACCTGAACCAACAACATCAGAAAATCCAAAAAATATTCAAAAAAGCAAAAAAGCAAAAAAAGCAAAAAAGCAAAAAAAGCAAAAAAAAGCAAAAAAGCAAAAAAGCAAAAAAGCAAAAAAGAAAAGAGAAAGAGAAAATAATCGTCCAACGGTGAAAACTTGGCAATTCAAGCGCCTTGGACAAGTATGTTGGTGAAAACCTGGCAAACAGGCGCCAACATAGTAAACTGAGCTATTTATCTATACAGTAGTCCTTTCAGTTACCGTCCTCCTCCTCCATCCATAACAGATCTCCCAGCAGTTCAATCTCCCCTATCTTCCACGCATTCAGCTCCCATCTTCCTCCAACCCATCTGCAATCCATATTTTGTTCCAAAGCTTTGTACCATATCTTGTACCATATCCTTTTCCCTTTCCTGTACAGCGCATTCCTCTCTGTATTTATCCTTCTTGTCTCCGTCCTAGTGAGAGTCCCGCTGAGTGTGATCTTCCTATCCCCAATCCTGAGCTTCTGTACATATCCCTTGTGCATATCGTTCCTCCTTGTTGTACATAACCTTTGTCCATCCTGCAGCAGCATTTGATCAAATATCTTGTCCCATCCCCAGCCTCAGAAAATTTGTAGTCCCACTCGGGCCTTGTGCTTCAGCAACATCAATTGTCGACTTATCCTTGCTTATCCTGACTATTCCTTGAACTTCAGCTTTTGCCAGCGAACAACTACACTTATTCTCTCACCAACTCATGGGTCCTTGAGGATATATCGTTCCTCCTGTCTAACCTAATCTTCCATCCTGGTCCTTGAGGATATATCGTTCCTCCTGTCCGACCAATCTTCCCACCATCAATCAAACCTAATCTCTCTCCTTGGCAAAGGATGTCTTTTTGGAGTTATCATTTTGATCTTGGAATTTTGTCCTTTGGGTCTTGTTAATCTTTTTTGGCTTCTCATTATCCCACCAGGGTCACCACGATTCATTATATCACGGTGTGCTGCGTGTGCGGATAATCTGGGGCAAGGTCTTTTGATCTTTCGCTTCTGCTTGTGAGTCAGTTGTGTGTTTGTGGTTCCTTCAGCATCGGTTCCACCATGTCGCCTCTGCGCTTCATGTGTGATGTTGGGGCAACCCTGTGTGTTTGTTTAGCGTCAGTCCTCGTCAGTCCTCTGCAACACTGGTGACAAGGCCTCGTGATCCCAGTATCCTTGGCAGGTCTCTAGCATTGCTATATTAAATCTAGGCTGTGCATTCCCGTTTGCACTTGGAGCTATCTGGTCCCTTGCATTTATCATATAGATTAATCTTTGCATACAGCTGCATCTTGCATCTTGCATTTCCATCTCATTTTGCATATCATCCATATTTGTTCTTAGAAGTGAGGTTATTTATCTCCCCTTTCTTCCTAGGCCCTTCCTTTCTCGTCCTGCCGGGCACACTCTGTCCCAGGGCGTAATCCCTCTTTCTCCTTGTCCCACTGGGCGCATCTTCCATGATTTTGTCCCACCGGGGCATGTTCCTCTTTCTTCTAGTCCACCCAGGTGTCGTACCCTCTTCTTCTAATTCTAGAGTTGGGCATCTTATTTTCTTGTCTTTGAAGCCATGCCACTTGCGGCATCGCATCAAAGAGGGGCAAAATGTAGACACCTAAAAATCTTTTAGAAAATAAAGTATTTTTATTTTCTGAAAAATCTCTGATGACATCATCATTTATTAATTAATTATTTATTTAATTAATTAATTTATTTTTATGTTATTAAATCCTTTTTTCTTAATTAAAAATATTTAATTAAGAAATCTCTCCCAAAAATGTTTAAATCTTATTTAAACATTAATCCCCTATTTATTAATTATTTTAATTAATAAATTGACCAAAAATCCCCCAAAAAATAATTAATTTATTTTTTGACCAAAACTTGGCCAATTTCCTTAAGACCACTAACCTCTTCCAAAATCTTCTAATCCCTTCTTAATTTCGATTAAAAGGCTAATCCCACCTTTTCTAACCCTAATCTCAACTCAAAATATTTAATTAAGATTAAATATTTAATTTTCATATTTATTGAAAATATTTCAATAAATTTTCCCAAACTTAAGCTTTTGGAATGAATAAACTTTTATTCCATAAAACCTAGGAGAATTCTAGACTCTTCTAGAAACTTCTCAACCCAACCTCTTCACCCATCCTAATCCTAAAATCCCCTAATCCTAATCCTAATCCCCTTTCTAATCTTGTCACATTCCATTAGCAAAAGGTTTACCAAAACTTATGCTAACCTCCTCTTAGTCATCCTCCTTAGTCAACAAAGATGGCCACCTCTTGGCCACCTCTTGCAAATGCATTTAAGGATGCATTTAAGCCTTCCTTATCTTTCTTACATGCATTCATTATGCATTTAAGACCTTCTTATCCCTTCCTTGCCACCTCTTGGCCTTGGGCACATTTACCAAATTGTGCACATGCCCTCAAACTTTCAACTCAATCCTCCCTTGACACTTGTCAGGACACTTGTCCTTGACTCAACCCTAACCTTAGCCCTAACTCTGACTCATCCTTTTTAACCAAGCCCTTCCCTTTTCCTATAAATACCCTCACTTCCTAAGGCAAATCATCTCTCAACTCTCAAACTCAATAGCAAAGTTATAATGCCATTTTCATTTTAGCATAAGCATAAGCTCATCTTTTTTTAGATCATTTTCAAGCTTAAATCACATCTAAATTAGCTTAAATGGATTAACATAGATTCATTTCTTGTTTTAATCTTAGTTCATTTATTTAGCTTTGCATATTTGTGTGTTCTTGAAGCCTTTGAGGCAAAATAGGTTCCGCATACCTATTTTGTGTCATTTTGGGTCTTCTTGATCCTCAAATCATCCTACTTTGCATGCTCCAAGTGCTTGAGTTTGCACACCCACATCCCTCTATATCTAAGCATATCAAACGGTGCATGGGCGCATCCGTTTTAAGCTTAAACTGAGGTGGCTTTGATTTTAGTTTGTTAACCTTTGAATTTGATTTGATTATATGCTATGACATTTGTTTGTCTTTGGCCTTCAAAACAGGTTTAGGTGCACTCTCAAATCCTAGTCTACACCACCCAGGAAAGAATTGGCTGGTGAAACCAATTACCTTAAGAGGGGTCTGCATGAAGACCTATTACAACTTTTACCTAGCTCAACTACAAATTTAGTAAAGGTAAAGCAATTAACACCAAAGCAGCCTGCGGTAAAAGTAGCAGATGGATTGTATGACATAGGCAATTATATTAGGGATGCTAGGATCAATTTTCCTAATGCAAGTGGTGTCTCTCATTTGACTAGATTTACATTATTCACAGTAGGGTTCAGCCAAAGAAACATCCCTATTCCCACTTGTAATATATGGGAGAATGATTTAGGCAAGCTTGTGGTGCCCGGTGTCTTCTTAGATGCAGACTTAATGGTTCAAATTGTAAAGAATTATGACCCTATCAGTAGGGAGATTAGGGAGATTAGGGGACAACAGTTACTGTCAGTCTCTGCTGAAGAAATCAGGTTGGTTTTTAAATTAACTGAACCCTCAAACAACCTGGAACCAATTGACTTTGAAGAATTAAGGCAGATATATGATGCACAGAAGCACCTTCTTAGAAATGGCACTGTAAAGGCATTTTGCACTGAGGTTGGAAAGATGATTGTCACAGGACCACGTCCTCAGGAACCCTTCAAAATAGAATATTTTGATGTAAGGGCAAGAGGTGCATATTGGTCACTATGTCAGATTTTTGGAGAAGATGCCAATGAAAAAATGCCAGTACATCTAATGTACATGGTTGTCCAGATATTACATACAAATTTGTCAATTAAATATGATTATGCCCCTTTCATTGCTGACCTGATCCACAATGGGCTAATAGGGATTCAAAACAGTAAAGTTGATAAACCCTTCTGTCGGTATTCTTTTATGGTGTACATGTTTTTGTTCAAAGGTGCTGATTATTTTGCAGAGGAGATGCAATTAACAAAACAGAGAGATGGAGAGGACATGCCAGTCCAGTTGTGGAACTCCAACATGACATGGGACATAAAAGATAGTAGTTATATATAGTTTGACAGATATTTTGCAACGAGATTGAGAGTATTCTTTGTCGACGAGAACCGAAGGGTCCCAACTGCTTTAGCTAGACTGGTTAGGCCAGAGCAATTTCCAAAAGACCTCAACATAGTACACAATTGGGGTGATTTTATTCTCTATACTTATTCAACTGTTATTAGATTATATGGTTTCAAAGGGACTCGTTATATATTGCCCTATCAAGTCCCCCTCAGGCTTGGCATTGCAGAATTTTTTAGACAACTAGGGGATATTGAGAGAAACACTCTTACTGATAAGAGTAGAGGGACTTTGTTCCCAAACATTATGATTGCCCACCAGTTTGTGATTACTAAGGGTGGATGGGTTCACATGGACAAAATCCTAGAGCCATATCATTTAACAAGCACAATTGCTCGGACTGCAGATCCAAAGGGGTTCTACAATTATTTGTTCAAAAAGCGTGCCAGATGTTCTGCAATAAACCACATATTTAATTACCCTGAGGACATAATCAGAAATATACCAAGATTAGACGATCAAGCACTCAGAAGGGAAATGTGGTTAGCATATAAGAAGATTCTTTCTTTTGTCCATCATTTTGATCCTGGATATGACCCCCTAAGCAGTATAAATCCTATGGGGAAAAAAATAGATACCCTAATGAATTTGTTTCAAGAAATTTATAAAACTCTGGAAGAGAAGAAGAAGAGAGCCATGGATGAAATCCCTAAGAAGGCTCAGTCATTTTTTAGCAAAGATGCGTGTCCAAAGATGTTGCCTCCTGGAAAATATATGCTGCAAAAAAGGGTTGGTTACAATGTGATAGTCCCTGAATCTGACATTAGGAAGCAACAAAAGACAAGAGAAGATGTCCCTTCTACATCAGGGCAGGTAGGGAAGCAAAAAGAGGTTGAGGAAATGATAGATACACGTCAAGATTAGCCAGCTGAACAGATTCTTGTTTGTTCTCCTCCCACCAAGAAACAAAGGCTAGAAGAAAGGCCTCGGGATCCAGAAGAAGTATATTCTCCTTCACAATCACCCCTGAACATCAGAGATGATCAGGAGATCATGGAACAAGTACCAGAAATGGGAACTCAGGGCCAGATTTTCATGACTCATGAAGAAATAAATGAAGGAATTCCAGAGCAACCAAAGGAACCCAAATTAGGGTTAACAGTGGAACAAATTGCAGGGATAGAGCTGGCCCCTATTGTCAAGTAGGCATGTGATGAATTTCTGGCTGATGATGCCTTTGTGAGAACCCGAGCTTTTCTACAATTTTTATGGAAATTGAACATGAATAAATTTGAGGAAACATGTGAGAAGAAGCACAAGGAGAATCCTCTTAAGGATCTCAAGGTTATTGAGGATGAAATAAGAAAAGAGATGACAGAGAGTTTTGAAAAAACTACTCCAGAACAAGGGAGAGAATTGGTAAGAAATGCAGGAGTGCTCATCCTCCCTAAATGGGACATAGCTGATGCAGTGGTCCTCAATGCAATTAGGAAACAAACTACACCTGTGCACAAGACCAAAGAAGAAGCAGAATAGGCTGTAAAAGGAGTTGCTTTCAGTAATGACCATCAAGCATTGGTCATGTGGTCACTGAAGAAGAATGAAAGGAAAAAAGGAAAACAAATAATTAAGGATACTCTCACTGGAGGTCTCATAGTAAAGAGGGTTCTTGACACCTCAGCAATTGAAGCATTGAGCATGGTAGTAGCCACTGCTCACCTTGCAGAGAAGGTGGTCAAAAGAGAAGCAAAGGAGAAAGAAGAGCTTATGATAAAACTTGAGACAATGTTGAAGGCTTATGGGGAGTTGAAAGAAGGGATGTTTCAAAAGGATAAGATAATTGCAGACTTAAAAAGAAAATTAGGGGAAGAAAGTCCAATCTAGGCACCACAGTTACAATTTTCTTCTTCTACTGTTCAACATTCTTCTTCAAGCCCCATTGTTGAATATCCCCTATCTCCTCTTCCCCCATCTCAGAGTAATGAAGATATAGAACGGATGGAGAAACAGAAGTATGAGAAAAGAACGAAGGACACCATCGTACACTTTTCTGCAAATGTAAAAGCCACAGAAGTTTATAAATATGCACCGTGGTTGTCTAACATTTTGCTTTCATTTGGGAAAGAGGCGAATACTGTGAGCCAAATTTTGGATACATGGGTACCTAGGGAGAATATTTTCAAGTGTTTTCGGGATTCAATCAAAGATCATAGTACTGTATATCCTCAATTGGCAATTACTTATAAAATTATCGAATCCCTGATTGATTTTGACGTAATCAGAGAGGGAATAAAGAGAAAAGAAGGGCTTTTAAGGGTAAGATATTTTCAAAATAATTTCAAAATATTCCCAGGTCTTCTCAAAGCAGATGGAACCATAAAAGAGAGGGACCAATGGTTAGAACAAATTGAGAACGGGGTGTCGGCCATGATGGATGGTGTTTTAGCTACAGAAGATACGCTTCCTTTCATACAGATGATTGAAATGTTGCAAGATGCCAAGATACATTTTACTAAAGTAATGATTGAAGTGCATGAATTGGTTAGTAGCTGGGACAAAATTTTGCCAACACGGAATGACATTTTGGCTTTTAATTGGCCAAGTGAAGATACCTTTGCAACCTGGAAAGCAACGTACCATTCAGAAGTTGGCGAAGAAGTCCAAGAAGAAGAAACATCCACTTAGGAGGCAACAGTTGTCAATGCCCCAACTCCCTAAAGCAAGCACAGACACTACACCTGGCAGAAGTTGAACTGCCTTTGGAAGTTGTTGCAAATTATTGGCGCTCATAATAGCAAAGCATTTTGAAATTTTGTAAGAAGAAAGTCTCTATTTTACTTTTATGTCCTATATGAGAACTATTTTCTTGTCTTCTTCAAAAAAGATCCAAAGCTTGTTTGCAATCCTTTTACTAGAAATTTTTTAAAAAGATCATTATAAGGGACCGAGAACTTGATCAATATGACTGATAAGTTTTCTGAGTCTAGAATATCATAGACTGTATTAGGCATATTTTTGTGGAAGAAGAATATTTTTCGTTCCAGTTAATTTCAAAAGGTTGCACTGTAAGGCATTTTGTAAGCATATATTGATATGGCATTTGAATATAATCCAAGGTTTTTATCTCTCCTTGACTTTTTCTATTTGAATTACAAATTGTTCAAATTCATTACATGGATAACCTCTGTGAATATGTTTACATTTCTCAGCTCTGATCAAGGATCAGATTAAATAAGCTTTCAATGTGACATAAGTTCTCTGAGGTTTTGCTTAAGGATACACCAATAAGTATTGAGAATCTAGGACTCTTTTCATAAAATCCAGCACAAGGTGATTATTATTTTCAAAGGATAAAAATATTTTAGATTTCTATATTGGTTCATATATTACAATCTTGTACTGGAGATGGTACCCAATGGATAAGACACTGGCCAGCAGTGGTGTTTTTCTTACAATGATCAATGTGTAAAAAGGGTTCCACTGATATGTCCACTTTTAAGTATATAATTGTCGAAATTCTTTTAGATACAGTGATTTGAAGAATAAGTTTGTTACGTTAAGTGAACCATCTGCTGATTTGGAAAGAATACACTTTGAAGAATTGAAGAATGTTTATAATGCTCAAAGAAATTATCTTAGGACTAATCTGATGCAGGAAACTTTTATCAAAATCGGGGGTTTGGTTCCAATAGGATCAAATACAGGAGAGCCTTTCAAAGTAGAGTAGTTTAACCCAAGGGTCAGATGTGCATATTGGTCATTATGTCACATCTTTGGACAGGTTGTTGAAGAGAGAATCCCAGTACACTTGATGTACACGATGGTTTGGATATTGCATCCTTATTCAGCAGTTACTCTTGATTTTGCCCCTTTCATAGCTGATTTGATCCATGAAAGGTTAAAAGGAATTCAGAAGAGTAAAGTGGATAGGCCTTTCTGTTGCTATTCTCTACTTATGCACATGTTCCTTTTCTAAAATGCAAGCTATTTTGAAAAGGAAATGGATTTGATAAGACAAAGGGATGCTGAAGAAATGCCACTACAACTATGGAACCCGATGATAACATGGGATAGAAAAGAAAATAGTTTTATCAATTTTGATAAATGTTTTGCATCCTCCATAAACCGCATTTTCAATTTACCTGAAGATAATATCAAAAATATCCCTAACTTACTAGAGCAGGAAATTAGATAAGAGAAGTGGATAGCATACAAGAAAGTACTAAATTTTATACAACATTTTTATAGCAGTTATGATATACTAAAAGATGCTACCCGCTTTGAAAAGAAAATAGAAACTCTTATGATTTTCTTTCAATATATCATGAAAACCCTGAATGAGAACCTTAAGTCCAACCCTAATTGATATTCAACCATAAAACTAATTGAACTATATCTCTATCCCCATTTGAGATCGTATCTTCGTATTCCCCAAAACATGCATTTTCCAATTCTTTTGTCTCTCCAAATTGCACAAAAAATGAAAAAAAAAAAAAAAAAAACTGTCGATTTTTTATTTTTTATTTATATTTCTTAACTTGTTCTTCATCCATGAGGCACTCATACTGTAAGTCGCAGACTACTCAAGATAGGCCAAGATAGTAGGAGACCGCCTATTTCATACAAATGCAACAACTTAGGACACATTGCGAACTACTTGCAGATGCAATGGAGAGGATAACAGAAGAGGACCAAGAGAACCAAGATGACCACCTCCTATACATATAAAGAAGAACTTTGTTCATACTGGTACAAGTTTTACTGAGTACTCCAATGAATTCAATGATCATATCAACAAGCACTAAAATAGCGAAGATGGAAAATTAAGGAAAGTCAAAGATTTCAATAAGAAACTGGCCAAGGGAGAGACAGTAGATGGTACCGTGTCTTCGCAAGAGATTAACCCTCGCACATCGACCTACAAGGCCAAGTAGCCTTATTAGGAGCATTGGATGCGGGGAATAGAATATATCAAGCTCCTGTATATGTGGAGTAAGGTCATGCGAGCTTGGGTATCATCGCGTGCGGCAAAGTCCCGGATTTCAGCGCATTAAAGGTATTTAGATTTATATTGTGTGAAAAGTTATGGATGCACCGATAGTTTATGATGTTGTGGAAAGACCTAGGTATAAGTTCAAGAAACATCCATATAAGTCTTGTGAGGATGATCCGGAGGGAGCATTTTCACAAACACCTATCGGGGTATTGCACGTAGAAGATATTAGGGCATACATTCATTGCAAATATGAAATCATTGGGGATGTAAACATCTATAGTCAATTGGACACAATGACACGAGCAGATGGATCAATGGTAGATGAGTTCAAACACCTACAGGATCAATCTATCATGAAGTTTACCCAACTCATGAAATTCGCGGAAGTAGAATGGTTTAAGATTATTCTTAGCAGAGTACATGATCAGTTTGTTTGGATTGGAGATCAGCCAGTAAAAATATGTGCACAGATGATACATGAGATAACCGGCCTAGATAATGAAGGTGCCCTACCAGTTTTAGAAAAGACCTCACGAAAACAGGCAGAAGCCCTAACGCATTCCAAGTGGGATAAGAGAGTGATGACAGTCAATGACATCTATCAGCCAGATGTTCGGTTGGTAGCTATGTTGTTGGGATACAAGTTGTTTTATAGCAGCAGACCTAATTCAGTTTCTGTTGGCGTTGTTATGATGGCCTATCAGATGGTGAAGGAAAACAAGAAGTATAACCTCTACGAAGTTCTTGCGTAGCAGTTTCTAGAGAATGTGAAAGCAATAAAGCAAAACAAATCTAAAGCATTTAGGTTTGGGTCTTTGTTAGTTCATATCTATATACATATCATTCACAAATTCCTTGGCATGCATCCCTGCGAATGGAAAGGAGGCGTACCCACTGGGATTCAGATTTTAGAGAGTTACCAGAGACAAGACAAGAATTGGGTTGATGGTGAACTATTTGCATGGATCAAGATACTTCAGAGGCAGATGAAGGAGAGGTACAGGATACCTGACAGTCTTGTTGAGAAATATAAAGACAGTATCTATTTCATGGTTGAAACTGATTCTGTTTGCTTTGAGGCAGTAGTACCAAGAAAGAAATGGTGTTATCCTATGGAATATGAAGTTAGTGCAGAAATCTTAACTATGCATGTAGAACATGTTTTGGCAACAGACGTAGACCCTGCAGAAGAAAGATGGGGAACTTATGTAGAGAAATCAGAAAAGGTAACAGAAGAACATGAAAAAGTTACAAGAAAAAGAAAAATAAACAAGATTGTGGAAGATATTATTGAGAAGGTCGGAATCTCTAAGCAACAGTGGATGAGTTTAAGAACAAAGATGGACGCATCTTATAGCATTGGTAACGATGTGTGCATTCCTACAAAGGCAGACAGAACAGTAAGTCCTGCCACTGAAGTTGTTGATTTGACAGTTACTGACGGGGAGGCAGCACAAGAAGTTGATCCTCCGAGCTTTCCTGGGAGATCTATAAGATCTAGCAAGCAGTACAGTCAAAAACAAAAACAAGTAGAAGTGAATAGGAAGAAGAAAGAGGAAATGGTAGTTGAAAAAGTTCAACAGAAAGCGGCGTAGGAGGATCGAAATACCTTCTGAAAGCCTGCCCTTAAATTTTTGCGGGACAGAGTTCTAATCAAAGGAAACTTACAGTCGGTGGATAGGTACTATGACAGATATAGTTCTAAGGATCAAGTGATTGTTGAAGATACTATCATTGAGTATCTACTAGCTTTTAAGAAGAATCTGTTCGAGATTGAACGAAGCATCCCCAAGGAGCTTTATAGAAAATTACGAGTCAGAAAACACTTGGCAGAATCAAAGGATGAAAGCATTAGGAATAAGGCTATTGAGGACATGTTACCAGTTGTATCAGTGCAGGAAAGAGAGAGAATTATAAAAGCATTGAAACCCCTTTTGAGGACAAAGGCCAGACTACTCAAAATAATGGCTAGAAAGCATGATGAAGTGATTGAGGACACTCAAAAGGCATTAGCGCAAATCGTAATGATTGATATGCCAGAGAACACCTCACCTCCCAAGGTTGCTAAGCCTGCATCTCTGGAATTGGGAGAAAGTTCCAAGGCAGTGGATGAAAGTGTACAAGCTAGCACACAACCAGACTTATTTGTTTCTGGTGTGCCTGTTACCCTTGACCCTTCACAGGATGTTAATAATCCATTTGATATTTTGGATTGTGCAATGGAAGTTGAAGAACAGGAATGGTCAGTTGAAGAAAAAACAGACAAACAAGAAAAGAATATTGAGGATAAATATTTAATGGTTCAAGAAAAGAAGCAAGAAATGATCAAAACAAATAAAGTTGCTGATGTTAGATTGGACACCTCTTCGGAGTTGGCAAGTATGCCCAAACCAGTAACTTCGCATGTTGACAGTATGGATGAGGATGAGCTGATGCGGCTATCCTTCATGGCCTTTGCTAAGGCTAGAGAAAGAGTAGTTCATAAAGGAGACAAGAGAGTAAAAGTAATCGCTAGGGCTGTAGAAACACTTAACAAGCTACTTCCCTCACCAATTATATTTCAAGACAATGATGAATCTGAGAACCTTGGTGTGGTATTGGATAGCTTTGATAGTCATTTTGAGTCATTGCGAAAGAGTGCGGAGGAAAGGGTAGAGAATAAGTTTTTGGAGAAGAAGATGGGACAACTCTGTCAGTCCATTTCATTGGACTTAGACATTCTCAAGGCTACTATTGTTAAGGCTAAGAGTTTTGTAGCACAAGGCAGGAAGATTTACAGCTACTGCATAAGTCCTTGCAGGCATCTTAAGAACATTGAGGAGATATTAGCCAAGGATAGGACTACTCTCGATAGTCTGATGGACAGTTGTGAATCATCTTCAGTAACAGTGGGCGAGATGGATAAAGAGACATCCAGGCTATTGGACAAGATAAGTGTACTGGAAACGGAGAAACACGGAGTTGTCGACAGATTCGATTTATTGAGAAGCCTATTGACCCCTAAGCTTACAATGCTTGAGAGTCATCTTTTAGAGATGGAAAAGTGTGAAACATCAATGACTGTGTGTACTTATAGTGAGCTTATTGCAGTGGAAACAGGATCATATGCACTGAATGGATTGATCCATGTCAGCGAGCTATTGATAAAGTCATGGGCTGAGGAAGTGAAGACTTTGGAATCCTCTTTCCAAGATGTCTTAAAACTGGTGACTAAGCACTAAATCTTTGTGTGCTTTCGTTATTCAAATTTTGAATGTGTTGTTGCCTCTGATGTCCAGAATGAGGATAGCAGGGCACGGTGGTACAGTGTAGGTCAGCGATGAAGATATACGAAGTATTCTAGCTTGCGAAGATAACTGAAGGTAGTTTGGGATATTTATATTATTCAGTTAAGAGCGCACAACTTTTGGTCATCCAACAAGTGAGATACAGTGTATGGAAGGTATGCGTAGACAGAAAATCAGCATATCAGGGTATATGAGCAGTTGCGAAGATTGAGGAGCGTATACTGGATATGGTGACGTGCCAAGTATAGAGTGCTTTTGTGAATCACATAGCACACATCAGATGCGACATCAGCAACAATAAGAGCTATAACCGGAACTATGCAAGCAAGAGAAGTGCTTCTATTGTTCACATTTTGGAGAACTCTTTGTGACAGTTGTGAGTATAAGAGCAGTTTGATCACCACACTTAAGCACTTGTTTTGTAAACCCCTAATAGGGTTTTTGCATTCCTCTAAGGAAATGTAGTATGCAAGAGGTGGGGAATTACTTATTGTAACAAGAGTTTCTGCATATGTGTTTTGAGTTTTAAGACTTGTATCTGGATGTACTAATATAGAAGATTTATTAATGAGAATACACTGAAATACTTGTATATGTTTTGTTGTCTTCGTCTGTGAATCTAGATTTCTTTATGTGTCAAATCTACAATGCATTTTTTTTACATCAGCCATTCTATCAATTAATTGTAAATAGAACCTTTTCAAGCAGTGACCTCTGTAAAAAAGGCTCCACTGCTGGCTAGTGTCTTATTCATTGGCTAACACCTACACTGCAAGATTGTTTTCTTTTAAGAAGTAGGGGCATTGCCATCTGTTGCATCCTCACTGGATGTTTCCTCTTCTTTGATAGTCTCTGAAAGGTACGATGTTTCCCAAGCTGCAAAAGTATCTTCATTAGGCCAATTAAAAGCCAAAACCTCATCCCTTTTTGGTAGGATATTGTCCCAACAACTAACCAATTGGTGAACTTTAGTCATTATTTTAGTAAACTGTATTCTGGCAATTTCTAACATTTCAATTACTTGTGCGAAAGGAATAGTATCTTCTACACCCAAAATAACATCTATTTTGGCCAGTGCCCCACTGTCAATTTGTTCCACCCATTGTTCCCTATCCATTATGGTTCCATCTGCTTTGATAAGACCCGGGAATATGTGGTACTTATCCTGAAAATATCTCACTCTTAAAAGCTCTGCCTTTCTCTTCAAACCCTCCCTACTTACTTCAAACTCAAGAAGGTCTTCAACAATTTTATAAGTACTTGCCAATTGGACATTCACAGTATTCCGATCTTTAATCAAATCAAGGAATGATTTCAACATGTTTTCCCTGGGCACCCACCTATACAAAATTTTTCCTACAATGTCCACCTCTTTCTTAAATGAGGTCAAAATGTCAGATAACTGTTTAGCATATTTATAGACCTCCTTTGGTTTTACATTTGCAACATCAATGTAGGATGGTGTCCTTTATTCTTTTTTCAAACCTCTACTTCTCTCTCTGCTCTATGTCCTCATTGCTCGTGGAAGGGGGAAAAGGAGATAGGGGATATTCAACAATAGGGCTTGAGGAAGAAGGTCCAGCACTGGAAGAAGAAAATTGTAATTGTTTTGGTTCTTGGACTGGGCCTTCTCCCAACCTTCTCTTCAACTCTGCAATTATCTTATCCTTCTCAAACATGCCTTGTTTTAAATCACCGTAAGCTTTTAGCATTGTCTCAAATCTTTTAGTGAGCTCCTCATTTTCCTTGGCTTCCTTCTCTGCTACCTTTTCTGCAAGCTGGGCTGTGGCTACCACCATACTTGATGCTTCAATTGCAGAAGTGTCAGTAACCCTCTTAACTATGAGGCCACCGATGAGAGTATCCCTTGTTGCCTGCTTTCCTCTATTCTTTTCATCCTTCTTCAAAGACCACATGACCAATGCTTGATGATCATTACTGAAAGCAACTCCTTTTATAGCTTGTTTTGCCCCTTCTTTGGTCTTGTGCATAGGTGTGGTTTGCTTCCTAACTGCATCAAGGACCACTGCATCAGCTATGTCCCATTCAGGGAGGATAAGTACTCCTGCATTTCTTACTAGCTCTCTCCCCTGTTCCGGAGTAGTGTTTTCAAATCTTTCTGTCATCTCCTTTCTCACCTCAACTTCTATGACTTTGGGATCCTTATCTGGATTCTCCCTATGCCTTTTTAATTTCCATAGGAATTGTATAAAAGCCCTAGCCTTTACAAAAGCATCATCAGCCAAAAATTCATCACATGCTTGCTTGACTATAGGGTCCAGCTCTGTTCCTGCCATCTGTCCACCTGTTAGGCCTAATTCAGGATCTTTTGGCCACTCTGGCACTCCTTCATTAATTTCTTCATAAGTCATAAAAATTTGACCCTCGCATCCCAGTTGTTGTACTTGCTCTATGATCTCCTCATCATCCCTCATATTATAAGGTGATTGGGAAGGAGAGTACTCTTCTACGCCTTGAGGCCTGTCTTCTATCCTTTGCTTCTTGGTGGGAGGAGACAAATAAAACATATTTTGACTAGGCTGATCGTGAGGTGTGTTTGTAATCCCCACAACCTCCTTCTGTTTCTCCACATGCTCTGATGTAGAAGGCATATCCTCCCTTTTCTTTACCTGTTTCCTTATGTCAGATCTGGGATTATTACATTGTAACCAGTCTTTTTCTGCAACATATATTTGCCAGGAGGCAACATCTTTCCAAGTGTAACTTTGCTTAATATTGATTTAGCCTTTTCTGGGTTCTCATCCTTGGCTTTCTTCTTCTTCCGATCTAGGGTTTTGTAAATTTCCTTAAAACAATCCATGAGAGTGTCTATCCTTTTCCCTATAGAGTTGATACTACCTAGGGGATCATAACCTGGATCAAACTGCCTGACAAAATCCAAGGTCTTCTTATATAATAACCATTTTTCCCTTCTGATAAAATGATCATCTAGTCCTCGGACATTTCTCACAATATCCTCAGGGAAGTTGAAAATGTGGTTTATTTGGGAGCATCTGACCCTTTTCTTGAACATTTCATTATAAAACCCCTCTGGGTCTGTTGTCCGGACAGTTGTAGTGGTCATATGATATGGTTGGAGGAACTTATCCATATGAACCCATCCACCCTTTGTAATTACAAACTGGTGGGCGATTGTAATATTTGGGAACAGAGTTCCTCTCCCTTTGCCAGTGAGAGTTTTCTTCTCAATATCCCCCAGTTGTCTGAAGAACTCTGCAATACCAATCTTAAGGGGAACCTGATATGGTCAGATAAAGGGAGCCCCCCTAAAGCCATACAATCTAATAACAGTCGAATAAGGATAAAAGATGAAATCCCCCCAGTTATGTACTATTTTGAGGTCTTTGGCGAATTCCTGTGGCCGGACAAGTTCGGCCAGGGCCTTTGGGACTCGTGAGCTGTCATTTACAAACAATAGCCTCAGTCTTGCTACAAAACATTTATCAAACTGTATAAAACTACTGTCTTTGATGTCCCATGTCATAGTGAGGTTCCAGAGTTGGACTGGCATGTCCTCACCATCCCTCTGCTTTGACAATTCCATCTTCGTTTCAAAATAACTAGCACCTTTAAATAAAAACATGTACATCATGAAGGAGTACCAGCAGAATGGCTTATCATCTTTACTTCTTTGAATCCCCATGAGTCCATTATGAATCAAGTCAGCAATAAAAGGGGCATAATCAAAAGTAATTGATAAGTGTGGATGTAAGATCTGCACCATCATATACATCAAATGTAATGGCATTTTCTCTTTAGTATCTTCCCCAAAAATCTGACACAGTGACCAATATGCACCTCTTCCTCTCACATCAAAATATTTTGTTTTGAAGGGCCTTTGTGTACTTAGTCGCATGACAATCATATTTCCAATCTCACCAGAAAAATCCTTCACAGGACCATTTCTGAGACAATTCCTCTGTGCATTATATACTTCTTTTAATTCTTCAAAATTAATTGGTTCTATGTCACTTGAGGGTTCAGTCAACCTAAAAACCATCCTGATCTCTTCAGCAGAAATTGTCAACAGCAATTGTCCTCTAGCATCCCTAATCTCCCTGGTAATAGGGTCATAATTCTTTGCAACTTGACTCATTAGGTCGGCATCTATGAAAACGCCAGGCACGACAAGCTTACCTAAGTCCAATTGCCATATATTACTGCTAGGGACAGGGGCATTTCTCTGGCTAAATCCTACTGTGAATAATGTGAAACCAGTGAAATCAGACACCCCACTTCCACTAGGAATACCAATCTTAGCATCCCTAATATAATTTCCTGTGTTGTACAAGCCGTCATCTACCTTTAGCATAGGTTCCTTTGGTGTTAACTGTCTAACCTTTACTAAGTCAGTCATTGAACTGGGCAATAACTGCAATAAATCCTCGTGTAGACCCCTCTTACTGTACTCAGTTTCACCAGACAATTCCTTCCTGGGGGCATTTTAGAGCTTGTGGATTCTATACAGTTGTAAAAGAAACACGGTAGAATGATAATATCTCTTAACAGCAAGAGAATGTGCAAATAATTCACCAACCTTTCCTTCGAAATTTTCAAAAAATGATAATCGGCCACTGCAAATCTTCTCCCCCAATTCCCTGCAAACTTTTATCTCATTGTGGATTCCAGGAAAGCGTAGATTTATGTTTGATATATTAGCAATCGAAAGCAATCATTTCAGCAATTTACTCCACATGATTTCTTTCACCATTAATTATCTGAAAGATCGAACCGTCACTCACTTCAAAGGGAAAATTTGAACTTTGCGCCAACTTTTCTTCAAGTTTGAATTCTGACCGTTGATCCTCTTTAGAAAACTGAATATACGACAACCGTCGGATTAGTAGTGCAATTGTGTGCAATTGTGTACACACCTGACAGCGTGCTGGGATAAGGAATGAAGACAATCGACAGTTGTCGCATGTTCGCATAGGCTCGAAAGATTGCATGCGATCTTGCGACAATCATTAGATCTTTATCAGATTCTCTTAAATAAAACGCCGAGAACCTTAACGAATAAGGCAGTTACGACTTAGGATTGTTGAGTAAAAATTGTCGGGCTTAGACTTGCGAAAAATTTAAAAGGGTTCGGACCTAGGAAATATAAAGTGATGACAGACCACCCCGCAAGGTGATATATTATAAAACATGTGCTTTACAGACTTAAGTGATTTGTAAAAGTAACGTCCCTTTAGAACTTAAAAAAAATAATGACCAACGGTTTTATGAAAGCAATAGCACTTAGGGTTTTTTCTGAAGCCTGGTTTTTAGTTATGACTTGCTATATATAGAGGTTTATATCTCTCATTGAGTATTTGCATTTGAGTTATGAGTTGTTTTAATTCATTGCATGGATAATCTATGTGTTAGGGTTAGGATTATGATAATGGTTTAACATTTACATATAGAGTTTAGCATTTATGAGTAGGGTTATGATTAAGGTTTAGAATTTAGTATTTTTCTAAGTGATTAGGTTTAGGGTTAGTTTTATGATCAGAGTCAGGGTTAGGCTTGGGATTACAGTTAGGATTAGGGTTAGCGGTATTATTAGCACAGACTATGCTTATATTTAAAATTATGATTACGGTTAGTAGTAAGGTTGGGTTTCTTATTATTCATTTGTTAAGCTTTAGGTCAAGGACGTTAATACAATAAGATTATATAGAATATATGTTGAGTATGGTAATAAAATTAATACATACTCTATGGCAGGGGTTTTAGAGTTCAGGTGAGGGTTTACATATTAAGGTTATCAACAATGAAATAGAATTGAATTGAATCAATCAAATTAGGGTTATGATTCATAATTGTTGGGGAAGAGGTTAGGGTTACCATTACATCTAGGGTTACGATTAAAAAAATTGTAAGGGTTACAGTTGAGTTATTTTTTTTTAGTATAGTTAGGGTTGTGTTTCCATCATGGTTGAGATTAAGTTTTGTCTTATAAGAAGGGTTGGAGTTAAGGATTGGAGTGAGGACTCTGGTTAAAATAAAGGTTTACATTATGAGTAGGATCAAAGTGAATGTTTAGGTTAGGCATGGGGTTAGTAATTTATTTGATGTTTAGGATTACTCGTTAGGGTTTGAAGGCCCACGTTATGGTTAGCGTTAGGTTACGGTTTAATGTATGGCTTGTGCAAAGATTTAAATTCTTATGACGGTCAATGTTTAGGTTGCAGAACTGATTAGAGTGAACTCAGTACTAACTATGACGTGTTTATGCACCCTAAAATGGTCGCCTAAACTTTGGGCCCCAATTCTCCAATTTATCAATTTCCTAAATCAATGATAAAAATTGGTTTATGTGTTTACCTGATCTTTTAAAACAAACAAATCTGAGTTCCCGAGTCATAAAAACTTCAAAGCTCTCCCCAATAGTGCTATGACATGTTGCTCAACATCCAAATGAAATTAAATGGTATCAAGTTGCACAAAATGACTCTTGGTCTTCTTTCTTCCACATCTCCCGTGTCTTCCTAGTCTCCCATTTTCATCATTTCTCTTCTTCCTTCACGCTTCTTCCTCTTCTTCCTAAACTGTCCACGTCCTCTTGATTCTTTTCCTCTTATTATCTAGTCTACCTTCTCCTATTCATCTCTTCTGTCACTTCCATGCTTGATTGCTCTTCTTCTAGAACCATGAATTTCAACTATCTTGTTATGGAACCTCTCTTGAGAATAGATGATCTCGAACTCATTGCTCAATTTGAAGAGTAATATTCCTCCAAAAATCTCACGGGTGATAAATTTATGACAAAAACAAAAGAAAAATCGATTAAATCAGATGCCTTTGCTAGGATCATACACATGATCTTGTCACGACCTCCTTCTTCCAAACATTTTTCATCTTCTAAGTCTTCTCATCATTCCTCGTCTTCCAAGTCTTACCATGACTCTTCTAGACATTATTCACATTCCTCATTATCCAACTCTACTTCCTCCACTAAGTCTTCACTTTCCTCTTCATCACAATCTAGTTCCTCTTCTACTTCTCCCAAGAGTCTTACTTCTCTTCTCAAGAGATACCATAATGAACAACGTGATAATCCTTCTCATACCTCTCTGATGAAGACTGACACACCTATCTTTGATGACTATGATGACTCTGATGATGGACAATGTAGTGATACCTATGACACCTCTTTTCGTAACAGTCATACTAGTCGTGTGCTCGTGCTTAGTAAAATGGGTTGTCACATTGGATAGATCGTGATGGTGATCCATATGATTATGATTTTGAAAGAGACTATGATGCTTGTTGTGAACAATATGACACATCTACTTCTAATGAGGAAGAGAAAGCTTTCCGTGCTGATTATAAACGTAGATACTATGAGCATTTATCCTCTAAGAACTCTCATGCTAAAAATAAAGATTACACTCTTGAGCAAGATCATGTTGATGCTGGACCTTTGTCTTCTGATGGTTCCCTTCCATCTCCTACTTCTTCCAATACCCCTACATCTCCTAAAGTTGCCAAGTCTTTAAAATATTTCACAAATCCTTCATCCAATAAAAATCCTAATGCTTTCCATGCAGTTTCCTATATTTATCCTCGAGAGCAACCTCTTCAAGAAACTCAAGCTAACCTTCACTTCGATGTAAATACTTCTAATAATGCTAAACCTAAAGAGCCAAACCCTTTGTGCACTATAATGCCTACTTCAGCGAGGCCTTCACCATCTCTTCCAAAGTCTTCCATACAATTCCAACATGCGTCCTTGTCCTTAGAACTGCCTCCATGTCAAGAGGACTCTAAAAATGGTAAAGAAAAGAACATAAAGAAAGATCGAGATCAAGAACCCTCCATGTCATCCAATCCTTTTAATGATGTATCATATTCGTTTCATGGTTCTTTTGATCGTCTATGCCATTTCTCATTCATTCCACCATGTCTGAAGACTTCTCCTAAGCAAGATCAAGCTACTACTTGCACCATTGACCTTATTGACAATCAAAATAACCTTACTACACTTGCACTTTCCAACTATGATACTTCCATTAAAGCTAGAAAAAATAGTGTTGTCACTTCGAATGTTAAACCTATTAAAAATGAAGAGCAAAATTATACCCTTGTGCTGTCCAAATATCCTTGTCAAGATCAAAGTCTTCCATCTTCTTGTTCTACCACTCCATGTTCGCTTCCATTTTCTACTCTTCGTAACTCTTTGAAAGCTTTGAACAATCATACCAAAGAAGGTGCTCATATTGAAGATATACATGATCCTATTCAAAATCCCAATGCTCACTCTAAAGATGCGGATGTCCTTGGTTGTAATATAGATGTTGATGATCTTATTGAATATCCTTTTGCATCTTCCACGTCCATAGTTGGACCTCCTCCACCAATACTAAGGGCTTCACGTCTTCCATCCATCTGGGGCCCTTATGTCCCTTCACTTTCCCCTACCAATTCTCCTAATTCATCATCCATCTTGGGTCCATACGTCCCTCCATATCCTATCTTTCCTCAAGATCAACATAGCTACATATCCTTGAATCCTTTTCATTCACCTACCCATCTAAACCAGTCATATCCTCCTTCCACAAGTCCCGAGTGTTTTGGAAGTAACTTGAATGTTCAAAACAAGAAAAATAAGCAATACCAGAATCCATCAAAAAAAGATCACCAGCTCTTATCTGAGGACCTCAATCCTAAACCCTTGCACTCCATGACTAGAGAGCTATGAATCCCCTTTTGAGACCTCATTCTTGATTGTTCTTGAACCAAATGATTAATAGAAGCGTGAGACATTTTTAGCACACAATGTGTACCCATACCCTAACCCTAATCTTCAAATCATAACCCTAAATCCTAAATTTTGAACCCTAATCATTAATCATAAACATTAATCCCTATCATAATTCATAAGGTCCTATTCCTAAATGCTAAACAATAATCCTAGTTCTGCTAAATTATAAATCCTATATCCTAACCTAAAGCATAATGCTAAATGGTCAAACCAAATTACAAAGGATTAACTCTAATAATAAAAACTAATCCCTAATCCTAAATGCTAATTCCTACTCATAACTGTAATTGTAAATGCTAAGCCATGTAATCCTAACTGCAAGAGTAAAATCCCAAATGTTGAACCCTATGCATAAATGGCATGTGTTAACGAGTACAGTTATGATTAGGGTTAAACCATATTCTAAAATACTAAACCCATGTCGTAATCCTAATCCTAACCATAACCCTGAATCCTACATTGTAAACCATAATCCCAAATGATAATAACATAATTATGAATTGTAAACTCTAATCTTAGAACCCCAATCATAAATGTTAAACCATAATCCTAATCGCTCAACTATAATCCTAAATGATAAACCCTAATTCTAACCTTAATCCTAAAGGTTGAACCCTCATTCTAAGCATGATTCATAAACCCTAAATCCCAAATTCTGATATAAAGCATATCCTTAAACGATAAACTGTAATATTCTATGGTAAACCCCAATCATAAACGCTACATCGTAAATTCTAAAAGCTGATATCAAATATTTTTAACCCTAAATATAAAACTCGATAGTAAATAGTAACGGTTAATATTAAACCCTACTCTTAAATGTGAAGCACTAATTACAAATTATAGAACCTTATCCTAACCCTAATGCTCAACACCGAGCTCTAATCTTAAATGGCAAGCCTGAATGCAATACCTAACCGTAACTGTAGCACCCATCATGATGCGAACCATAATCATAATACTAACCATACATAAATTGACACCATAAATCTCAAATGGTAATCTGTAATCATAAAAGTCAAAGTCTAATCCTAACACCGGTCGTAAATAGGAAACCAATAATTCTAAATCCTTACCTAAACCATAACCCTAAATGAAAAACCCTAATCATTAATCATAAACATTAATCCCTATCATAATTCATAAATCATAAGGTCCTATTCCTAAATGCTAAACAATAATCCTAGTTCTGCTAAATTATAAATCCTATATCGTAACCTAAAGCAATAATGCTAAATGGTCAAACCAAATTATACGGGATTAACTCTAATAATAATAGCTAATCCCTAATCCCAAATGCTAATTCCTACTCCTAACTGTAATTGTAAATGGTAAGCCATGTAATCCTAACTGCAATTGTAAAATCCCAAATGGTGAACCCTATGCGTAAATGGCATGTGTTTATGAGTACAGTTATGATTAGGGTTAAACCATAATCTAAAATACTAAACCCATGTCGTAATCCTAATCCTAGCCATAACCCTAAATACTACATTGTAAACCATAATCCCAAATGAGAATAACCTAATTATGAATTGTAAACTCTAATCTTAGAACCCCAATCATTAATGTTAAACCATAATCCTAATCGCTCAACTATAATCCTAAATGATAAACCCTAATTCTAACCTTAATGCTAAAGGTTGAACCCTCATTCTAAGCCTGATTCGTAAACCCTAAATCCCAATCCTAATATAAAGCATATTCTTAAACGATAGACTGTAATATTCTATGGTAAACCCCAATCATAAATGCTACATCGTAAATTCTAAAAGCTGATATTAAATATTTTTAACCCTAACTATAAAACTCGATAGTAAACAGTAATGGTTAATATTAAACCCTACTCTTAAATGTGAAGCACTAATTACAAATTATAGAATCTTATCCTAACCCTAATGCTCAACACTGAGCTCTAATCCTAAATGGCAAGCCTGAATACAATACCCAACCATAACCGTTTCAGTATCATGATGCGAACCTTAATCATAATACTAACAATACATAAATTGACACCATAAATCTCAAATGGTAATCTGTAATCGTAAAAGTCAAAGTCTAATCCTAACAACGGTCATAAACCCTAAACCATAAATTCTAAATCCTTACCTAAACCATAACCCTAAATGAAAAACCCTAATCATTAATCATAAACATTAATCCCTATCATAATTCATAAATCATAAGGTCCTATTCCTAAATGCTTAACAATAATCCTAGTTCTGCTAAATTATAAATCCTATATCGTAACCTAAAGCGATAATGCTAAATGGTCAAACCAAATTATACAAGATTAACTCTAATAATAAAAGCTAATCCCTAATCCTAAATGCTAATTCCTACTCATAACTGTAATTGTAAATGCTAAGCCATGTAATCCTAACTGCAATTGTAAAATCCCAATTGGTGAACCCTATGCGTAAATGGCATGTGCTTACGAGTACAGTTATGATTGGGGTTAAACCATAATCTAAAATACTAAACCCATGCCGTAATCCTAATCCTAGCCATAACCCTGAATACTACATTGTAAACCATAATCCCAAATGATAATAACCTAATTATGAATTGTAAACTCTAATCTTAGAACCCCAATCATAAATGTTAAACCATAATCCTTATGGCTCAAATATAATCCTAAATGATAAACCCTAATTCTAACCTTAATCCTAAAGGTTGAACCCTCATTCTAAGCCTAATTCATAAACCCTAAATCCCAAATCCTAATATAAAGCATATTCTTAAACAATAAACTGTAATATTGTATGGTAAATCCCAATCATAAATGCTACATCCTTAATTCTAAAACCTGATATTAAATATTAAACCCTAACTATAAAACTCGATAGTAAACACCAATGGTTAATATTAAACCCTACTCTTAAATGTGAAGTGCTAATTACAAATTATAGAACCTTATCCTAACCGCAATGTTCAACACTGAGCTCTAATCGTAAATGGCAAGCCTGAATACAATACCCAACCATAACCGTAGCACCCATCATGATGCAAACTTGCACCATTATCCTGGTCATAAGTCTAACTGCTAATAATAAATGGTAAACCCTCACCTTAATCATAATACTAACAATACATATATTGACACCATAAATCTGAAATGGTAATCTGTAATCATAAAAGTTAAAGTCTAAACCTAACACTATTCATAAATAGTAAACCATAAATTCTAAATCCTTACCTAAACCATAACCCTAAATGAAAAACCCTACTCATTAATCATAAACATTAATCCCTATCATAATTCATAAATCATAAGGTCCTATTCCTAAATGCTAAACAACAATCCTCGTTCTGCTAATTTATAAATCCTATATCCTTACCTAAAGCATAATGCTAAATGGTCAAACCAAATTATAAAGGATTAACTCTAATAATAAAAGCTAACCCCTAATCCTAAATGCTAATTCCTACTCATAACTGTAATTGTAAATGCTAAGCCATGTAATCCTAACTGCAATTGTAAAATCCCAAATGTTGAACCCTATGCGTAAATGGCATGTGCTTACGATTACAGTTATGATTAGGGTTAAACCATAATCTAAAATACTAAACCCATGCCGTAATCCTAATCCTACCCATAACCCCGAATACTACATTGTAAACCATAATCCCAAATGATAATAACCTAATTATGAATTGTAAACTCTACTCTTAGAACCCCAATCATAAATGTTAAACCATAATCCTTATTGCTTAACTATAATCCTAAATGATAAACCCTAATTATAACCTTAATCCTAAAGGTTGAACCCTCATTCGAAGCCTGATTTCTAAACCCTAAATCCCAAATCTTGATATAAAGCATATTCTTAAACGATAAACTATAATATTCTATGGTAAACCCCAATCATAAATGCTACATCCTAAATTCTAAAACCTGATATTAAATATTTTAACCCTAACTATAAAACTCGATAGTAAACATTAATGGTTAATATTAAACCCTACTCTTAAATGTGAAGCACTAATTACAAATTATAGAACCTTATCGTAACCCTAATGCTTAACACTCAGCTCTAATTGTAAATGGAAAGCCTGAATACAATACCCAACTGTAACCATAGCACCCATTGTTGGTGTTTGAAAACGCTTACGCCACTTAGGGCTGCCAATATGCATTGACACTAATGTTAGGAGTGGTTAATTCCAAGTATGGGAGCTCTGCAAGGCAACTGAACCAACTATAGGGACAAGACTGCCATCTGCTCTTCTGGCTCTGCAAAACCAAGGCAGTTGTACCTAATCCAGATAAAACTTAACTCACTACACACCTTATACTTCTAGATTCATGATAAGCAGATCATAGTAAAGGATTGCTAAATACTAACTAGGTATTCATTGAATCAACTCTACTATGCAGGGGTAGTACTATCAACCAAACAACAAATTAAAATTTGAAAATGGTGTTGCTATTCAAAGGTGCAGGAAATAGCCCAAAACCCATCAAACACTGGACTCAATTGAATATACTAATCCTTGATCAGTGTCGTTATCCATTGGGCAAATCATCAAATGCAAGTATAGAAACATGAACCAACTATTGTCAAAGATTCATAGCCATAAATACAACTATTCCAACCCATCCACTACTTACAAGATCCTTCTATAGACGAATCAAATGAATCTATGCCCTATCCAAAGTATTTTTCACATGATCCTAGATCAAGAACTAAAGACTAGAACATATACAAAGGTAACCTAATGCAATGGACCAGAAAATCCAAAACTCATAAGAATGACACCAAGGAGAGACTTGAAAGCATAAAAATAATTGTATTAAGCATAATGAATCATGTACATGTCTATACCAAAAATGAGACAACCACTTCAATAACCTGCAAAGGATGCAAAGAAATTCTATTCAGCCTCCTACAATGTGACAAAGTCTACTACTTCCCACAGGAACCAAAGAACACATATTTTGAAACCCCTCTTTATGATCCTGAAAATCCTTTTATAGAAGCAAGGATTGCAACGAGCTACAGATCATTAGGGTTAGGTTTCACCCACCAAATGAACTGAATTCATACAAAATTTACTACATTTGTAGGAAACCAAGCAATCAGATCCAAGAAAGATCTTCATCAATGTGAAATCTCTGAGCAATGTAGCGAAGATCATGCATTTACTACACAAAACAATCTGATTATGAACCTACAACATGCCTCGAGCAATTATTCTATCCACTCTCTTATGGCACAGATTTCTACAATCAATCATCGTAGCCTCTGGACTAGACTGCAGCAGTTCACAAAATCACTTCTACCAGATCCAGCTGCTAAAGCATTCAATACCAGTCCCTTTTGTCGCTGAAAACCTTTAAAATATTCAAATCTGCAGAAAATGACTATACTCATGGCATCAGACACAATCAACGGCCATCATTTGAACTCAGATCATCTTTATATCACGACCGTCAGATCTCTCACCTTCCCGGGCTTCATCTTAACCACCATAGGAATCTTGGTTTACATTATATGCTTGGTCGCATGATCGCATAGGAAGGAATTCGACTATGAGTTCATGCGACTGACCGTGAACATGTTGAGAAAAGGTCCCACCGATATCTGGCACACACTACCATCCAACAACCCGTAAGATCTCGACACCTCAGCACCCTCTGACAAACTGCCAAGTCACCGCCGCTTCGACCAATCAGGAGCAAGCACGCCTGCAATGCCTGACAACGAACCCACCACCTTTCTTACCACACCATCAGATGGTAGTCGCATGATCGCAAAGGGAAAGAATATTCCTTACAATCATGCAACAATCGTAGATCTTACCAAACCACTACAAGAAACCTTAATCGCTCGCCAAATCGCCGAAGGTTAATGAACAAACAGCCAGGGATGCGTGACCACACAACCAAAGAAAACACCGGGTCGCCAAATGAAAAGCACTTAACCGCAAAAATCAAGAGACTTTGCGACTACACAGTCGCATGATCACCAAATAAGAAAAACTTAACTGCCTGGGAAACTGGAGATCAAGCGACTGAACATCATGAAGAACTGGGGCCCACCAATCGGTCGCAGTAGCACGGATAGGATATGCCGACAGAAGGAAGAAGTGTGAGGTCGAAAACATCCAGGGTATTCTGCCTCAGACCTTAGAACTTGAATAACTCCTTGGGTTTTGTGATTCAGCATATGCACTCAAAACTAGAGCTAGGTGACACATTGAAGAACATGGGGGTAAGAGCGCAAGCCATAAAACCTTGTCGATTTTCTTCGCAAGTTAAAACTACATTTGCAGGGAAGAGGCCATTTTCAAAGGATTTTTGTAATTGACAGGAAAATGGCCTAACACCCATTATGATGCGAACCTACACCATTATCCTAGTCGTAAGTCTAACCCTTAATACTAAATGATGAACCCTAACCTTAATCATAATACTTACAATACATAAATTGACATCATAAATCTCAAATGGTAATCTGTAATCGTAAAAGTTAAAGTCTAATCATAACACCGGTCGTAAATAGTAAACCATAAATTCTAAATCCTTACCTAAACCATAACCCTAAATGAAAAACCCTAATCATTAATCATAAAGATTAATCCCTATCATAATTCATAAATCATAAGGTCCTATTCCTAAATGCTAAACAATAATCCCAGTTCTGCTAAATTATAAATCCTATATCCTAACCTAAAGCATAATGCTAAATGGCCAAACCAAATTATACAGGATTAACTCTAATAATAAAAGCTAATCCCTAATCCTAAATGCTAATTCCTACTCATAACTGTAATTGTAAATGCTAAGCCATGTAATCCTAACTACAATTGTAAAATCCAAAATGGTGAACCCTATGCGTAAATGGCATGTGTTTACGACTACAGTTATGATTAGGGTTAAACCATAATCAAAAATACTAAACCCATGTCGTAATCCTAATCCTAGCCATAACCCTCAATACTACATTGTAAACCATAATCCCAAATGATAATAACCTTATTATAAATTCTAAACTCTAATCTTAGAACCCCAATCATAAATGTTAAACCATAATCCTTATGGCTCAAATATGATCCTAAATGATAAACCCTAATTCTAACCTTAATCCTAAAGGTTAAACCCTCATTCTAAGCCTGATTCGTAAACCCTAAATCCGAAATCCTAATATAAAGCATATTCTTAAACAATAAACTATAATATTATATGGTAAACCCTAATCATAAATGCTACATCCTAAATTCTAAAACCTGATATTAAATATTAAACCCTAACTATAAAACTCGATATTAAACACTAGTGGTTAATAGTAAACCCTACTATTAAATGTGAAGCACTAATTACAAATTATAGAACCTTATCCTAACCCTAATGCTCAACACTGAACTCTAATCCTAAATGGCAAGCCTAAATACAATACCTAACCGTAACCGTAGCACCCATCATGATGCGAACATGCAACATTATCCTAGTCATAAGTCTAACCCTTAATACTAAATGGTAAACCCTAACCTTAATCATAATACTAACAATACATAAATTGACGCCATAACTCTTAGCCTGATCATCAATGTAAATATTAAACGTAATCCCTAATACCAAATGCCAAGCCCTAATCCTAAATACTAAACCCTAGTGGTAGATGCTAAATCATTAATCCAATATCCTTGCCTAAACCATATTCATAAATGATAACCCCTACTTTTAAATCTAATCCTAAATGCTAAACCCTAACGCTAATCCTAACTATAATACTAATCCCTAGAATAATAAATCTATTCCTAAATGCTAAACCCAAAACCTAATCCTAAATGGTAAACCCTCACCCTGATCCTAACTATAATACTAAACATGTGTAAACGAATATCATAATCTCAATCGTAATCATAATCCTAAATCTTAAATGGTAATCTGTAATCGTAAAAGTTAAACTCTAATCCTAACACTGGTCATAAATAGTAAACCATAATTTCTAAATCCTTACCTAAACCATAACCCTAATTATAAATCTACTCCTAAATGCTTATTCCTAATCCTAAATACTAAACCCTAATCCTAACACTTACCCTAAATCCTTACCCTGACACAATCCCTAACCTTAACCATAATTTTTTGTACTATTTCTCAATCCAAGTGGAAAACCGTACCAAAAGTATTGATTGTGTAAAATATGAAGTCCTTCAAATAAAGTCTTGATTTGGTTTCTCATGCTTTAATGATATTATTAAACCTCTAAGTCTTTGAACTTTACCATGTCTCTGTTGACCTTAGTGAAATAATATATTTACTATTAAAATATATATATATATATATATATATATATATATATATATATATATATATATATATATATATATATATATATATATAATCCTAAATAGTGAACCATAATCATAAATACTAAACCCTAATCCCAATACTTACCTTCAATCCCAAACCTAATACAATCCCCAACCTTAACAATATTATAATGGCATGCCCAAAATATTATGTACTTTTTAGTCAATCTAAGTGAAAAACCGGAACAATATTATTCATTATGTAAAATATGAAGGCCTTTATAAAATCTTGCTTTTGTTTGTCATGGTTTAATCATATTATTACACCTCTAAGTCTTTCGACTTTAGAATGTCTATATTGACCTTACTGAAACAATATATTTATTTGTCATGAATTAAAAGGTAAAACATAAATTAGTGATTATGGTATGACATTTTGATGTGACCTAAGAAATTCTTTACTAATTAACTAATATGACAACCACTAATATATTTATATATTGGCTCTTTTTTCTGACACTAAAATTCCCTCAATATATTTCCATAATTTTTAATTTATTATTCATTAAAACATAACAAACTAAGATTGTAAAATCTCTTGGATACTAAGTTTTTCTTAGAACATTCTAAATTTTTCTCTCAACAATTCTCGCATACATTTGAATTTTATTCTCTTTCTAATATCATTCTATTCTCTATTATTCATTCTACAACAAATTTCTACCAATATCTCCCTTTGTTGTTTAACATCAATCAAAATAATTTTGTGAATATCTTTCTTATTATTTTTCCAATTGTACATTTATTATGTTTTTCAACGGTCAAATATATTATTATATTGAATGGTATATAAGAATTTAGAGAGAAATATCTTAACACAATTAAACACAACTTACGAAATTCTAATAACATATCACCCAAGTTAACGTGTTAGATAACAAAGTATTTTTTTTTTGGGTTGAAATTTGAAGTTTTAAACAACCAAACTAGTTCAAAAGCTGGTGCACTAGAACATACGGATCAAATAGAATGTAATTATACCATAAAATGGTTTTTCCATTGCAACTATGTTTTTGGTGTCATTTGATGCTGTTAAAATACCCTGACGACCCTCGACAAATATTTCAACTCTTAATTTAAGCCATTCAAAGGAATTAATTATCTGTAATACACCTATGGCACAAATTTTCACACCATTTACAATCTAATTGAAAGAAAAGGAAAGAGATTGATTGTGGTATGAATCTTTTAGATAATGAGAAACCAAGTTATTAACTTAAAATAAGTTTTCACATCATTTCGAAGTCTGCTGCTGGACAATACTGTCAGCCAACAAATTCAAGATGAACAAATTTAGCACTGCCACCATCATTTACAAATATTGATCAGATGGCACTCGCACTAACAATAAAAGGCAAATTTAATACCAACTGACAACAACATAACAATGAAATTTTGGCCTGTGGCTCGGGCTTGCACTTTTCAGACAGCATCTGCAAAGAATATAGACGGAAGAGCAGCATGAGAAAAATACAAAATGGTATTACCTAGGCACTGAAAGCAAGTAATAAAAGCAAATTCAATACTAGCCAGTACCCAGTGCAGGTAATGCTTCTTATGGATGGGGAGCAGTTTCTATTTTGAGATTGCGGCTCAGAAACATGACGATGGCGCCAACTCTGATGGCACAGAATAGGAAGAGGATACCTACGCTGCCTCTGGAGATGGGCCACAATTTAGTGGCCATAATTGTCAGGTTGCTACAAGCGGATAACAAAACCGCTAGCCCGCCTACTATTTTAACCACTGGAAAACTCAAACCTATGTTGAGCAAGGAGGATATGAATATAAATATAACGATCAAAGAGCTGAGTACCGAAAGCAGAGCAACGGCTGGAGACGTGTCCCCAATAAAAGGCAGCAAGGCGAAGGTAGTTGGAATAAGAACAGAAATTGAAATGACGATTATATCTTTTTCTTCCAACCCAGATTCCCGTGGCGGCATACTTCGGATATTCAGGGCTCTATTGTGAATAGTCCATGACGTATATAATATCCTACAAAACCGAAGCTCAAAGTTCTTAGTAATGTGTTTGTAATGTACAAAAACAAAATAAATAAGCATGCCTTACTTTATGGCGGTCCTTACTTTATTCCCTTTCCATAACATTTAAATAAATTTTTCAATACTCCCTAAAATGCATCTATATAACTCAGATATATGAATATTCCAATACAAAAATAACAGCAGCTAGCACATCCTCTAAAATATATCACAGTCACTTCAAGTGTAAAACAATAGTAAATGTAAAGTTGTATCGACACCTAAGGTTAGTATAACAGATAACTTATTTGTTGATAAAGGAACTGGTATGCTGTATTAATTCAAAATATGTTGTTTTAATTCAAAATATTAAACGCTTGCAACTGTAATACATATTGAATATGACTTACAAAGGATCGTGTCCTTTCAATGAGTTTTTTTTTAAATTAACAATTCATAACAACAGTAAACAAACAAAGGACCGGCATAAACAAATATAATAAGGATTCGTCAAACCCTAATTTTACATTCGAGACATCCTCTATCTATTTTTCGTGTTCCTACTGAATGTAGAACCCCGCACAATGAAAACCCCAAATCCGCTAAGAAGACATCTTTTCTAGGATTTTTAGTTTTCGTAAACCCTGAACCTAAAAGCGTTATGTATTTCCAGTACAGGTCTACCCCAGAAACCCACAAAGTTTGTGGTCTCCCACTCTTCACCAAAAGAATAGAGTGCTTTGAAACGGACAAAATAAATTTACATATTAAGACAAATACAAATAGCTTCAAACAAACCTGTTATGAGATTCTCTGCTTTTGATTTTTCTACGACTCACTACAGATCGAAACTATTGTGTATGTTCGAACATTTAGGCCTTTCAGACAAAAAAAAAAGGTATTTTTTTTAACTACTGTAAGGACTGGACCTACTATAACCCAAAACAAAATCCACACAAATACTAATAAATATAAATGTTGTTTTTAAAATTGTAAATATAAAACACACTTGTCTTCTTTGTTATTCTGGACCCAAAACGTTAAATCCTTCTGTATTTGCGATCGAAATCTTCCCCAAAATTACACAGTGTTTGTCGTCTCCCACTATTCACAGCAATCCCGCAAACACAAAATACTTTCAAACGAACAAAGTTATTAAGGAAAGGGAATGAAGTAACTAAAGGTCGTAACTTAATAAACTTCCCATTAACTTCAACGAGAAAGGACAAGCCAAAGTGGAGTGAGTTGGTCGTCATTAATGGCATTAATTCATGCCAGTCCTCGATTCATTCTCTCATCCTTTTGGCGGTCTTTCCATTGCTCATTTGATGCGAAACTGTTTAGGTACATTTTTGAAACTGTTATGTATTTTTCCCAACTTTTCCATTTTAGTTGCACAAGGGCACGAACAAAAACATCAAGTAATTTTGGTGAAGTCGCTTCCACTTGTAGGAGGAAATGTCAGGTCATCTCAGCGGTACGAAAGTGTTATGGGTTTTCAATTCAAATATTAATTGCGCAAGTTCGCGTTCAAAAACATCAAGTATTTGCTTTAAAGACGGGTCATCTCAGCGGTACAAAAGTGTTATGGGTTTTTTATCATTATTTAATTACGCAAGTCCGCCTTCAAAAACATCAAGTATTTGCTATAAAGTCGGTGTCAATGATAGTAATTAGGAAAGGACGGGAAATGTAATTGCAGAGGTCCGATGTGCTATAGTGCGTACACGATTTTTGAAATACAGAACGGTTACCCATTTCGCACAAGCCCAGTTTAGATATCGAATATTAATGGTAATATTAACTTCAACACTTCAATTAATGCCCGTCCACTCTTGTCCTATTCTACCGTCATTTTCGCGGTCTTTCATTTGATGCAAAATTGTACCGTTACATGTCACTTAACATTGATATTTCGGACATGCGCACTTGACATTTAGTCTGTCTTAAATTTGCAACGCTATGAATCTACGATTTGTTTCGCACATGCACACTTCAAATTTACTCCCTCAAATTGCAACTCTTTTGGTCTGCAATTTGTGTTGGACGTGCGCACTTATCATTTAGTGCATCTTAAATTTGCATGGCTATGAAGATGCCATTTGTCTTGAACATGCGCACTTAACATTTAGGCCTCTTAAGTTTGAATAACTAAGAATCCGCGATTTGTTTCGGACATGTGCACTTAACATTTAGGCCTCTTAAATTTGCATGACTAAGAATCCGCGATTTGTTTCGGACATGCGCACTTAACATTTCGTCCACATGGCCGTCCCGTTTTCCATGCCATCACGCTTTTTATGGCTATGAATCTGTGATTCGTTCCCATCTTTCCAACCTTTTGTTTTAAAATTATTGCCCAATGAACAAGGCAATCATCTATGCTGGCAAAAACCTTTTAGAGATATTTGGATTTGAACAATAACGGCTACCAGGTCTAGATTTAAAACACAGCCGTCGATCTCCTTTACTTCCCGACAGACGAACGGTCTAGATTATCCTTGAAACAGTCGCAAAACTCCTTGAAAAAGTCAAAATCCACCTTGGCACACAACAGCCAATGAAATTTTAGCACGTCGGCATATTACCAGCTTCGACCCACTTCAACTTTCCACTTTTAAGTTATTCGGCGACTACGCGACTGAAAACCCTCTAAACCCGAGCCCAGACTTGCCACTTGTCAATCTTTTATTCACTCTCGACTGCTTTATCAACAACACCTCGGTAACTCCTCTGACAACGGACCCACTGCAACCAAGGTTCCAATCGAACGGCAAGCGCATGATCTCATAGCTCCCGAATATTCCTTCCGCTCATGCGCCAGCTGTTGATCCTTCTAAACTGGGGACCCCACTGACAAATGGGTCCACCAAAAATCTGGAGATTACGCGACCTAAGTCGCTCGCTAAGTCGCTAGCTGTTTGGACTTAACCGTCGAGGAAATTGGAGATCTGGCGACCAAAGGAAATAAGCCGCTCGCTGAGTCGCTAGATGTTTCATGAAGACCGCAAGGAAGCAAGCGACAATGAGAATGTTGCAGTCGCCAGTACGAGGACCAATGAGAAACGAACACCTTAGCAACTTCTGACAACACTCGGACCCACAGCACAACCGGCCTAAATCGGACGGAAGTCGCATGATCGCAAAGGAGAAGAATATTCCTTACGATCATGCGACAACCGTAGATCATGTCATTGCCACCCACTTGAATACTTCGGGCTGCCACACCTGCCAGGTCACCTTAGGCAATAAAAGAAAATCAATGGCTGTCGCATGATCGCAAGGTTTGAAGAAATCCCTTGCGAACATGCGACAACCATCCGATCCTCTGCTGGTTGAAAGCCTCCTTGGAGTCTGGTCCCATCAACCGGTCGCAGCAACGCGGAAAGGAAATGCTGACCATCGGGGAAGAAGGGCGAAGATGCGACGAGATCGAAAACATCCAGAGTTTTCATGCAGAACAAAAGATAACGAGGAGACAGAAAACATCGAGAGTTTTCAACATTTTGGCACATTATGAACTATCTCCTGCAGACCTTAAAACTCGAAAATCTCCCTGGGTTTTGCGATTCAGCACGTGCGCTTTGGACTAGAGCTTGGCAACACATTGAAGAACATGGGGCGAAGGGCGCGAATCATAAAACTTTGTGGATCGACTTCGCAAGTGAAACATAAGATTATGGCCCAAATTTGTATGATAGGAGATTTTAGGTAACATTTTGGCGATTTTCGCGGGATGTCAGCCTGCTAGACATGGAAAACCAATGGCCTTGAAGCAATCCATTGGGCATGGGGTCAATTCTGGAACACAAAACTTCGACAAAGAGAAAATTGTGCACGAGCACTTCTTGGAAAGCAGGGAAACTATCCTAGAAAACTGGAAGAAAGCAAGAAAGCCCAAGAAAATTTCATATTGGCACATATCCATCGAGGTTGTTACAATTTGCACATTTGAAGTAAAACATCATCAAGGTTGTTACAATTTGCAAATTTGAAGTAAAACATAAAGGTTGTTACAATCTGCAAATTTAAAGTAAAAACCAATTGAACCCTTTGAAGTAAAACATCGTCAAGGTTGTTACAATTTGCAAATTTGAAGTAAAATATAAAGGGTGTTACAATCTGCAAATTTAAAGTAAAAACCAATTGAACTCTTTAATCTTCCTTGTTTACCTATACGTAAAATTCAATGTCAAAAAAATTTGCCATCACTTGCAAAGGCAATGCAATTCTTTCAAGTTTAAACGTCCAAAAATGGACGTAGCATATAGAGAAGTGTGCCTGCTGCATATGGTTGCTCAGAATAATACCAAATCTTTCTAATATTTTACATATAATAAAAACCCGACTTTAAGTTTAAGATCAATCACCAAATTATACAATTGAAAAGTAAATGTGCAATCCATGGACATACAAGACATGGCAAGAGGTGCAAATTTTTCATCACCAATAATTGTCTATTTTATGTATTCAAGATCGCTGTTCACGGAAGACATGATGGCTGTGATGATTGTAATTAGCCATGCTATCCCTTTTTTAATAAAAAATGGACGTAGCATACAGAGAAGTGTGTGCCTGCTGCATATGGTTAGTCAGAATAATACAAATTATTTCCAATATTTTGCATATAATAAACACCTTTTTTTAAGATCAAGATCAATCGCCACATTATACAATTGAAAAGTATATGTGCAATCCATGGACATAGAAGACATGGCAAGAGGTGCAAATTTTTCATTACCAATAAATGTCTATTTTATGTATTCAAGATCACTGTTGAGGGAAGACATATGATGACTGTAATTAGCCATGCTGTCCCTTTTTTACATATACATAAATGTCAAAGAACACATTTGCCATCACTTGCTATTGCATTGCTCAATACAAGTGGGCCTTGTCCGTTAAATGAATAGCGTGCAACCTATCATGAACGTGTTGTATTACACAGATAGAACTATCCACACTTTGACAACCCTCCCACATACATGGCAATTTGGCACAAATGGAACACATTCTTAGATACTATCAGGAGTCAATCCAGCTGCCTCCATGAATTTCACCTTCCAAACATCTGTGTGACGTCTCCAAACATCTAGCATCACATCATACTTAACAGTTGATTCGAAAAACATCTTCTTGTTACAACCAAGGGCTGCCTCCACATTGCTACTAATATCAACTGTTGTTCAAGCAATTCCTGCTCCTGCTTCACAATCTTCTCCCTAAACACTACAAATGACCTCTCCAAGTCCCTGTATTTCTTCCGCCATTCTGAATTTTCCAACAAAAGTTGTTTATTCTCTGCTTCAGCAGCCTCCAACTTCTGCGATATCACAGTAATGTGATTGCGCTGAAGCGAAATATGACTTTCAGACAATTCCTGTACTGTGCTCTTCAACGTATCAGTCAATTCCTATACTGTACTCTTTAACGTATCAGTCGTCAGGGGATCATGTGCCTGCATTATTTCCAATCTTGGTCGCACCACCAACATCTATTACTCTGGCCAACGGTGCTTCCATTGAAGAAGGTACTTCCCTCTGACCAAATGAATTTGTCGACATTGCATGCTTTTCCGAGCTATCAAACTGTGAATTTCCTGCACATGTATTGAGAGGGTTATGCTTGCTAGATTTTCCACGACCTTTGGTTGTGTCGAAGCATCTTTCTGTTTGGCCATCCCTGCTTCCCAACAATGCAATTATAGTTCGTTAATCAGGAGTGAACTTTATTACGACTCGCAGAAGTTGCCATACAATCAGTTTCCATAAATAAGGAATGAACACATGAGGGCATATAGGCAATTTATACCTCCACTGTCAGGCCACCAGAAAGCTGGCATGTAGTGTCTTCTGCCCGATCTGCAACAAAATCGACAAAAAAAAGAATCATTAAAACTTATTTCCGAGATACAAAGGGGGAGCATCTTAACAGAAAAACATATACCCCCAATAGTTACCACAAAGAAATATGGAATATCAATAACATCAAACACTTAAACTGGGACCCAAACAAAGGGATGCACATGAACGCACGCAAAAAATCCACCTTATAGTGCCAAACATATATAGCCCACCTCTTGAGAGTACTCTACTGCAAAATATGCCACTAAAAAAGAAAAATGTGAATCGGAGTTTAAGTTGATACCAGTAAAGGTAAACATTATACATATCAAAGATAATCCTTTGGCGGTGCATCGTAACAGATCACCAATAATTTCAATAAAATTACTATTGTACAGAATAATAATATAATGACTCATCATTCAAATATGCAACACAACACAAGTAATTAGTAACATGATAACAATGTTCCACAAACCGAAATGCCTTGAATGTCCACAACACACACAATGCAAATATAACAACGTACGTTATCAACCGTCCAAGGGTACCAACACATTTGGGCATTGAACAAAGAATAATTAACGCAAGGAAATCTGTGCACGATTTGAACTCGTCGCAGATCCCATTCAAGCGTACATCACCAAATTAACTAAACTCAATCTAAGAAAGGTTAGTATTAGTAACCCTATTGCAGCATTCGCTACGCTAATGACTCAATGCAGACCCCTCATCATTTCCTCCTACGCTGTCTGTTTTGCGCAAGTGAAAAAATTCCTGGATAGAATCTGCTCCGCTTCTTAGGGTCCTTCTACACCGTTGGAGGGGTTATACCAAGGCGTCGAATCCTCGCACTCGTTCTTCTAACGGGAGGACCGAACTGCTCGCCAAGCTCTATGTCCACTGTCAAGGCGTCATCCACTTCATCTTGAAGTTACACAGACAACTTTTGATGAGTGCTTGCTCCAAAAGAATGTCGACAAGAATATTACCATACACCTAAAGAAATTTTATAATCAGACATGAAAACAACTGAAACACATAATACCTCTTGCTGCGTCACAGACAAAGTACGGCGGAGGTCTGAAATGTTCCACACCTCGAAAGACTTAATAGAGTCGCATAAAGATTCTGAAAATGAGTGGGGAAAGGGCAACCTAGCATTGGGGTCAATGGCCTCTGCGATGTGGACTTTCATCGTGCCTGGCGACAGTCGTTTGTTGTGGCATTTCACATTCGTCCCAACACCTTCAATAATGCCTTTGCCAACCAATACACCGTTCGTTTGCAACTCGACGTGTTCTCCGCTTGCATATGTGTGACCACCTTCCTCTAATGGCTTCTCATCGATAAAGGGTGCCTGCACTTGGAAAATGTACACCGGCAAACCAAACTCGTGTCAGAAAATCATGTGATTCATGGTTCAAGAGGCATATGAAATTAAGGAATCCTACTATTACCGATTCAGAAAGGCTATGGGAATTGTCCACTTCACCACGCCAAACTTCACCAGCACTATGAGTTTCCATCCCAAACTCCATTCGTGCAAACTCACCAATAATGTCATGCCCCACATTCCTTTGTCCACGCGCGTTTTCTTCTATACTGCAATCCTGTAAATTACATAAAGAGTAAAGGGACTGGTATGACACTATCAAAGAGACTACCAACTACAAATAAGACATCGTAATACATCGTTGACAATATAGCATGGTGTAGGACTTGGAACGTGCAATAGCTCGTAACAAAACGTTCCCAACACCTTTTTGGTTTCCTCTGAAATATGATTCTCGCTCACTGGCACAGAAGCAGCTTGAATGGGACTCTCCTACAAGACACTAAATCAGTTTACCCTATGTCCGCATCCACCTTAATTTCCACTGTAACACATTGACAGATAAAACAAAACGTACAACTCTGGTTGGGGCCTACATCATGGGAGGGCTCTCCATGCCAACCCCAGCACTCTCAGCCTACATAACATATAAGAACATGTTTTAAGAACACATGTTATCAATGAGGACGATATCCAATGTGTCTACAGATAAGTGCATACACATTACAACACTAATTATATACATACCACTTCTTCGACTAAATCGGCACTTACCTATTCACATGCACACCCGCCCTCACCGCCATTGCCCTCCAACATAGGCTATGTTGCCATTGACAATGGTCAACATCGTTAACACTGACAAAATAACATAGATAAGGAATGGCGTACAACAACCACACAAGACTTGCCACGACATCCCTATCATTGCGGTCCACTGACATTTCTTTTCTACGCATTCGTTGCACCAACTTGTATGAACTCCCAGAATTCCACCCAGCAGAATAAGTACCCTTTTCATAAACATCGGGATCCAAGATCGTGCATTCATCTTCACCACTCTGCTCTGGCAGACCATGTCCTTTATCCATAGAAGCCTGACATGGCAAGTAATTCATAAATGGGGTCTCATTGATTGAAATTGTGAATTCGAAGGTGAGTGATGAAATGGAAGAATAAATGAAAACTTATAATACCATATTACCTTTTCCTCTAACTGAACACAATCACAAGATAATTTTCTCTTCCTCCTTTGCTCTAGACTCTGACTTCTGTCAGTAGAGTTCGACCCCGTTTTGACCTCCTCAAGCACTTGACAAAACTCAAAAACCTTGTTTTTCTGGGAAGATTTCCTCCTCGTTTCCATCTTATTCCGTCCCATGGCGCATCGCTGCATAGGTCGATTACCAGCTGCAACTGGCGTGGCAGGAGATGCATCAGCTGGTGTATCCCTATCAACTTCCTCGCACACAATTTTAGATGATCCTGGACTACCCTGTCAATTGCGCATTTTTTTTTTCAATGTGAGTGAAAATAACAGCAAAGCAAAAAACTCTTAAAAAGAATTAGAAACCAGAGTCCTGTTGCATCCTCCCTTTGCCAATACCTTATAATCTTTTCTCTGCACCAATGCTAACAACTTTCTCAATCTTTTCTGCCTGGCCGCTGTACTCTCATATTGACCCATTTCTTCTTCAATCTTCGCCTTGGCTTCTGCTGGGAGGAGCTCCACTGACGCCTTCTTATACAACTCGCATATGCGCTTCTCTACGCGCTTTCTTTGGGCTGTAGACCTCATCCTCATCTGGTATTCGACATTTCTCTCCCTCCTTTGGTAGTACCCATGATCTTTATAAGAGGAGTGACGCCGCTTTGGGTTCGCTGAGGCAGGTTGGCCGCGTTTGGGCGCTTCGATCAATGGAAGTGCATGCATTTGCATCCTATGAATATTGATCCTTACAATGTCCCAAAATTTAAGACCTCCATATACCGAACACGGACCTACGATGCAGTAATATACCAATCTATTGTTGCACTTTTCAGTTTTGTAATCGGTCCTTCCCTACGCACAACGCACCAGAACAATAAAAACGAGATTTGTAAAACCAGAAAGCTTAGAAGATAGGAAACAATATCGTCGAGCAAGAAGGATGACTCCACTATTCCTAAACATTACATCATGATTGAAGGTTTCTCAGAGAAATCAAACCTTACAATCAATTTGAGAATCCAAACAGTCTCCCCGACCACTGTGAATATTGGGATCCTCCGAAACATGATAGTTCTGAGCAGTAGCATAACTATCATCCCTCTCTTTTTCTTCACGACTGACACTGTCAACATAAGCACTCCCTCTTCCAACCTCAGGGGTGCCTCTCTCAGCATGACCAATTGGATCACATTCAGCTGCTTGCTTCAAGGGGTCCTCCATCCCAGGCACAGTGCTCGTATCACCCTGAAGTAAACAATGTTACGACAACAACAAAACACCCGTCATTTGAAGGTTGAAGAACACGAACCAAATATTTATACGTTTTTAAGGCACACTCATTCAAACTATATCATATTGGTACGATGCAAATGATTACCAATTTCCTTGATGAATGATCGGATCTCGCCTGTCTGGGAGATGTCCTTCTGAAATCCCTCTCTGTGTCCTGACAAGGCCAAGTCCACGTATTAGTGAGCTACCTACCTCCTGGATGGACTCACACAAAAGAATAGTTATAGACATCCCAAGACCATACTATCTTGCGCTTCTTACCAACAAAATTTTCACATCATCCAATACCCTCCGAGTTGCCCCATGATGCATCCCAAGAACTGAATCACACATCTCGATAAATCTGTCCATATACTTCAACAACATACTAGCCTGCCCATATAAAATAACAGTAGTGTTACTAGCCGCTCAAGCGACAGATACATTCCGTGCCTCAAACCTCCTAGAGAAAACCACTTCAAATGGCATATCAACTTAACATACAGATCTCAGTTCACAATATAAGTATCTGCATTTCTTTCTTCTGCTTATTTGCATCTACCTTTTTTTTTTATTATTTCATTTTACAAATGACATCTTATAGACAAATAGTCTAATGGCCTAAATAAGTGACACAGAGCTTGCGCATTTATATATGGACAAACTGTCAACGTATTTACCGTTCGTATGAAACAATGCCACATAAGATTCCACTCTTCTACCAAACCATTGTATCCGTGAGGAGGTCCCCTGATTCAAGTACAAGCTAAATTTTATATAAACCTATATTTGACAAGTTGCCCGCATCTACCCAAGCGATCTAATAAAACAGCTACGCAAAATTCAAAAAATCTAGCTACTCCCAACTATTTTTTCTTCTCTCTGCCAATTTGAAAATGGACAGTCTTACATTGAAAAGCTGCAATGAAAGCGAACAGAGTCGTGCCACACAAACAAACGTGCCTCTCCAGACCAAACACAACCATATACATAAACAATCAGCCCGACTAAATAAAACATTGACTCGGAAATACAAATAACACCTACGATCACAATCTGAGAGCTTATAACATCAACAGGGGCAATAGGGATATCGGCCAGCAACAGCAACAGCAACAAATTCTACTCAACTACGTGACATAGATACTAATAAGATCCCTTCTGTTTCTATATATATATATATATATATATATATATATATATATATATATATATATCGGTTGTTCAACTTTATATGACATTAGAATGGCTATTTAGGTGTAATTTTCAAACAAACAACAGTTCATTACAGCAAAAGATACTACCACTGGAAACAAATATCACAATGGGTTTTCTATGTGACATCGACCATGCTAATTAACGTCCAAACACAAGCACACAATTCTTAACGAATAATGCATACTATGACAACAGTATATGAAACAATTGTTCGAACTTCAAACATCTCAACCATCAAACCGGCTATACCTTTCAGCAGATGGGGCGAACTGCATACCCATTAAATATTGCAAACAGCAGTATGGCATAAATACAATTAATTACCCATGTTTTGAGAACAATTACCAAAAAAAAAGGGGCTCTATTGCCATGTCTTTGCTTTTCGTTCAATTCATTCCATTCGGATTGCATTAAACGTATATATTTCAAACTTGTTCCACCTGACTGCCCACTGTCATTGCATCACTAAAACCTCAGAAAACCAACCCAAAAAATTACGAACAAAAGCCCCCACACACACGAAATAATATATCTGTCACATTGTCAATTTAGCAACACAACCTACCAGAAACAATGGAGGTTACAACATTATCCCTATACACACACATTCACATTGACCCAAAAATATTAAAAAAAAAAGAGGGGAGCAATATTTTTGACATGCCCAGCACATCATTCTCATTATTTGCGATCTGCAAGCTATTACTCAACATCTGCATCGTCGTTCACTCCAACTTCTTCTATTCCTTCCGGAGTTCGATCCTCATTTGGAACACATGGCTCAAGGCCAAACACACTGTCGTGGTGTTTGTGTTTAAGTAGGAATAAAATAGATCCATACGTCTTGTTCAATTCCTTGATCATCCCAGCATTCAACCCTTGACCATGCCTCGACTCCAACCTGAGCAATTTCGTCGTCAAGATACATTGCAGATTGCATGTAAGCCTGAAGAACACGTCTAACACTTGGATCACCATTAACCATCTCTCTTGGCACTATTCCTCCTACCCGGGATTTTCCCTCGTACAGGTCGTAACGCCTTATAGCGTCATCATGAGTATTGTCTGGAATATAAACTTCCTTGACAAATGCCAAGGCTATTTCTCGACACAGCCCAATGCTCTGAAGGAGATCCATGCAGTTTGATAGAAATATAGATATCAACTGGGATGGAAATATGAAACGGGGCTGCGAATAAAGAACATTTCGCCCAATGACGTTTGCGATGGAAGATTCCACGTAGATACAATCAGTTTTGAACCAGCGTGACAACATTATTGGTACAATCCGTCCCTCTTCTGCCTCATCCCATTCCTATACGAGGATACACATGCGGTAGTTGTGAGGGAGCAAAGCCATCCGCGGTAAGATAGACAAGTACAATTTCTGTTTCACACTGACAATAACACAAAAAAACATCTTTTACTATATAGTGATGCGCTACAAACAACAATAACAGTAGAGTTACCAGTGAAATTTCACAGTACAGTAACTCAAAAGTGAAACGGTCCAGGTATGTTTCACGACAAAAACCCTAATTAAAATTAATTGACAAAGACATGCCCCTTGTTAAATTGACAACAGAATGTTGCACATAAAATTAGGGTAACCAACCCTAGGTGTCCCAGCTACAAGCCTCAGCTTAATCTGACAACATAGATGCCCCTGGTAACTATCTAAACGTTGCAATACCACTTGATACAAAAGTTAAAAAACTACTAATTAAATAAAGAAGATAGTTGTTACAGATTTCATGTTTTTGTAATCCCTTGTGTTTACAACAGGTTATGATGGGAGAAAATTGTATTCAGGAAGATTCAAATCAACATTTGGGATCACAGTTTGACGTCCATGATCAACATGAATGATATGGTAACAGAGAGGAGCTCCTTGCATACATAATTTAAATTTCCAAGTACAGCAACAGATGGAACAAATTTTATTTTGTGGGAGATTATAGTCAATGCATAGCAAAGGTAATTAATGGTTTTTAGAAACAATTATTTATTCCAATTTTAATTATTTCCCCATTCTTACTTATTCTAATTTAGGCCACTAAGCATGCAATGATGAGCTTTCAAGGATCATTGATTCATTTACTTCCCAGCCATCATTCCATGCAAATCTTGTATCGTTCAATCTGAATGTTCAATTGACTGTGAATGTTCAGTTGAGCCATAACAGACACACTGGATAGCCACATAGTTATCTTTGGACCTGTGTTGAAAAGATTTGGTTGCTTTGCTAATGTGAGGATGATTAGAAGAAGAATAAAATACAAGGGACACTAGTGCTCAAGTTATGATCGAGAAAATCTTTGGCAAATTTGAACATACTTATATGTTTTTTTTTTTTAGCAAAATTAGCCTTTTCCATGCAAATCTTGTGTAATTGAGTTTGAATGTTCAGTTAAGCCAGGCTTTTAACAGTCGCACTGGATATCTGTGTAGTATTCTTTAAATCTTTTTGGAAAAAAAACTTCTTCTTTTGCCATTGCGTGTGATCACAAGAACAATCAAATACGATGAACACCAGTGCTCAACTTATGATGAAGAGATTCTTTGGCAAATTTGAACATTCTCAAACTTTGTTTATTCTGCAAAATTACATTTTCTTTGTTGTGCTTTCTCACAATCCTTACTATTCCATTTACTAGCCCCAGTTGTTTTTCAGAAAAAATTACAACTCTTATGTTGTGCTCTCTCAAGATCCTTGCCATTCTATTTATTACCCCTCGCTATATGATAGATATGATCAAGAAAAACATCTTCTCTTTTGCCATCATGCCTCTGACAGGCTTTGATCTTTTCTAAACGTTTGAATTGAATATACTGGCTAGCTGTTTCATATTGTAGCCAGTCTTCCGGAATATACATTTTTTAGTTATATTTATGTCTTTCAATATTATCTTCATCTACCATACGGAAAGCTTTTTTGCAATTGTTTTAGGTGCATGAATCTTCTCAAAGGGATGGTGATGCGATACTACAAGAAGATAAAGACCAGTATGGATGTCTTGTAAATTTTGTTAGATAAGGTCAAATTTAAAATGAAAAATTATGTGTCCAAACGGGTGCGGTGTAATGGTTAATAGGGTAAAAAAATTTGAGCAATTGTGTCCCAGTGTTTAATAGGGCCGCACTTTTACAAACTGGAAAACAAACAAAAATCCTTACACTGTTGAGAACTTCAGATGACTATTAACACTGTAGAACTATAAGATACCCTGCCCCAATTCATCTAAAGAATGGACTTTTTATGCAGATTAAACCTCTGTCCTCTGCATGCAAGTGTCCAAAAGTACCACTGCTTAGCTCATGAAAAAAAATCCCATTGCAAACCTACTGCTAAGGGAAGAACAAACACCTAAACCGACTAATTAAACAAAAATATATAATAGACACCATAGTCATTACCATCTGAACAAATAAGGTAAAACAATGAAAGAACACATAAATAACAAAAAAATTGAGAAATCCTTTATATATCAAACCCCAAAATTCATGTTCCTTCCAAAATCTGCAACTTCTACTTGGTACAGGACAACTACGCCTCACACCCTACATATCTGCTAAACCAAACATACCAAAAAATTTCCCTTTAAAAGGACATCGAAAACCAGAATTGGCATCTGTCCAAACTGGCAGCTCCCACCCCACAAAGGAGCACATGAACTGCTAAGAAAAGGAAGAAACCGATCGATAATGGGAGCCTATCAATTACTAAACAGAAACCATTACATCTTCTGTCTTCGAAAGATTTGGCAATTATATTATTTTCCCCATTTTTTGAAAGCTTTTGAACCTCCACTTCAGAAGAAACAAACCATGTTGCCATCCATATGAATGTGCAAACCGTTCGGTAGGCCTATCATCAACGTTTTCTCTCACGATTCTTTGACACAAATTTGGATCATTGCCAAAATTTCCAACTCCATTCTTCTTGTGGAGAGGTGTCCAATATTGATTCCACAATTCAGACGGACCACTAAAACTATGTGAACTCCCTAAAGTAAAATGCATAGTAGAACCACTAATAGAATTGAAATCCTTCCTTCATTCCAATCGCATTTCCCATCACTGCTGTCATACTGAGTTATATAGTCACTTTTTACAAAAAAAAATGGATCCAAGGAATATTTTTTATGATCATACTCATGTCCCCACAATTCACAATCCCATTGAACCATATTATAATCAATTGAAATTCCAATATCTACCTTTTGAGATTCAACATTCATTTTCGTTTCTAGAATTTCATTGCAACTCTACCTCAAATTTGGTTGAACTTCACTCTTCAAATAACTTCTCTCTTTCGCTGTGGCTTTTTGCTTGAATTCCCTTTTGGGCTGATGTTCACCTTTTTGTTCAAGCTCTAATCTAGCTTCTGTTAAAAAAGACAAAGCTACCACTTCACATGTCCCTTCCTCTTTCCACGGTTTTAAGATAGCTTTCCTTCCTTCGTGTTTAAGTTCAAAAGTATTTTCTCTACCCAAATATAACATTGCACTATATTCTCATGGCCTGCCCAGCAACAAATGACATGCATCGATTGGCACCACATCACAAAGTACTTCATCCTATACTCACCAAATTATCGATAGATCCACAATTTTTTATCACCTTAAATATCTTGTCCTTACATTTGCATTTCCTTCACATTACACTTCTTTTCCAATCAATTTCATATGTTCTTTGTCCCCTGCAATTAAAGTTTTCTCAGCATTGGCTTCTATCCTGATTCAGCCTCAACTTCTTCTTGCCAAGGTTTTTCTTCTTCTTGGGCTACCATCACCATTTTGGGGGTTTTGAGGACAATCTATGACCCCGTGGATTAAATCTCAAATAAAATGCTTTATGAGCTTTCCCTCTCCCAACGAGGGTTGTTCACATCATCTACCTCTAAAGCTTCCCCTCCTCTAAAGTCAACCTTTGCATTCTTAGCTTCTTCTAGCTCCTCACTAACAGTAGGTTGTAAGTAAACCTCTTTCTCTTTGCTTTGACAGCTTTCACCTCTCTTACTCATAATTTTGCTTTTCTGATTTACTTTCTCCTCGGCCTTTAAAGCATATTCACATGCCTCGTCTGCAGTGGGAACTTTCACCAATGCAAGCTTGAAGTTGAAATTTGAGCCCATTCACATATCGGACCATCTCTTCTCATGCACTCTCTTGGATACCTATTCGAATTTGAAGCCTCATAAACTGTTCGGTATAAGTATGCACTGACTGATCCATTTGTTTATAATTTAGTAATTCCTTAAACAATTTTTGTTGGTAATTTGAGGGCAAGAATTGGGCTTTCAGATGTTTCTGCATCTTAGGAAAAAAGATGAATTTTATCTTTTCCTTGTCTTATTAAACTTTGCACATTTCCCCACCATTGGGCTGCATGGGATTTGAACTTGTAGGCAGCAACTTTTACTCTTTTTAAATCATCTTCATCTATGTCTTCCATGTCAAAGTAATTATCCAATTCTTCAACCCAATATAAAAATGCATCTGGGCTGACCTCACCTTTCAAATAAGAAATATCAACCTTTATCTTAGAACTCTGTTTTGCCAATGCCTCAATAAGCCTCTCCATAACATTTGATATCCTAGTAGCATTCACCAATTTCCCTTGTTCCTCCTGAGACTCATCCAATTTTAATGTTGGCTCAAGGGTGCCTACTCTTCTAACCAATTCACAAGTAGTCCTTTCAACGCTTACATTCCTACTGCCCGTTGTCACCCACTTGATGTGGAATCCCCTCTGATCCATCAAATATTGCTCTAATACCAAGAGTAATGCAAATTAAACCTGTCCTCTGCATGCAGGTCTCCGAAAGTAAATCTGCTCAACTACTAACTAAAGATCTTATAGCACTCCTGCTGCTAAAGAGAGAACAAACAAACAACTAGACCGACTTATCAAACAAAACTATCAAATAGACTCCATAGTCATTATCTGAACACATAAAAGAAAACTATGAAAGAACACATACATAACAAAAATTGATAAATCGTTTACATTTCAAACCTCTGAAAAAATTTAACTTACAAATTTTGCAGCTTCTACGCATTAGAAGAAAACTAGTCTCACACCCTACGTATCTGCTAAACGATAAACGACAAAAACTTACCTAAAAAGGAGAAAGAAAACCAAAATTAGCAACTGACAGCTGCCACCCCAAAAAGCAGCATACAAACTTCTCAAAAAAACCAACTAACCAATGGATAAACCGCTACATCTTCTCTCCCTTAAAAAGATTCAACAATTACATTAACTTGGAAATGTAGTAATTGGCGAAATTAAGCAATAAGCAGAACATAACCAGGGTATCATCGGGTGGTGGCTATCCAGCCACGTAAATTGTACGTTTGTCTTATATAGCTTTTTGCAAACTTTTGAAAAAAAAAACTGTGTTCCCCCTTCGTATGGTTAACAATTTTCGTGGCTGCATTGCCACCGTTGTATCATCAAGGGTAGCAGCCAGAATAAACTTGCCATCGGGGGAAAATTAACGAAATAAACGGCAGGCGTCTTCTCATCAATGAGCGTCTTAAGGCATTTCCCATTGGACGCATCACATATCTTGCCCGACCCATCATGACTGCTGGAAACAACCAGCGATCCGTCGTGGTTAAAATCGGCAGTTGTGACGGGATCCATATGGGCGTGAATAGGCGTAACGCATTTCGCGGTCTTGACGTCCCATATCCTGACGGTCTCGTCGAAACTACCAGACACAATGAGGTTAGAATGGTCATTGAAATTGACAGTGAAGACCAAATTAGAGTGGCCCTTTAAGGTGTTAACGCAGTCCCCAGTGTGAACATCCCATATCTTTAGGGTTTTATCATCGAAAGCGGAGCAAATGTAGTGCGAATCATAACTGTTTTCGACAATCGCAATTGCCACGTCATAGCGATTGTCGAAAACACGTAACATTGTCCAATTTCACACCTGCGCACAAAACATTTCATCCTACAAGTGGGACCGACTTCAAAAAAGTTACTGGATGTTTTTAATCGTGCACTTGTGCACCTACAATGGAAAATACATAACAGTTTCAACAATCACACTTGCGCACTTGTGATATCGATTGTTGAAAATGCCTAACATTTTCCAATTTCGCACCTGCGCACATAACATTTCGTCCTACAAGTGGGTCTGACTTCACAAAAATTACTTGATGGTTTTGATTGCACACTTTGTTGGAATGTGTCCTGCCCAAACTTTTGCGAGCAAAAATTGCAACAATTTTCTTTTTAAAACAAGATTTATAGTTAACTAGGTCATAAAACATCAGAGCAAAACATAGCTACTTCATTAATACAACATGATTAATGGACAAAATCCAGATTTTAAGTTACCTTGGTGAATGTACCAGCGCTACTATCACCGTCCAAAATGGGATGCCAATTTACCTGCCACAATTAGCGCTTAGGGTTACCTAGATCTCGTCTCTCAGGACCCTGACCTTCAAGGGAAGCTCATGTGGTAGTGTACAAGAACCTCTCTTAGAGACAAGGTGAACACTTACACCTAACTTTTTCAGGTATCTTCTCCCACTCCCACCCTCCATCTGTACAAGTATGTGAGACGTGGACGAAGCACAAAATTAATCTATTTACTGTTTAAACCCCAATTCATTTTTATAATTATCACTTTTTTTTAGAAACTTGCCATAGATTACCCAAGTCTGACCACTCACAAGCTCCAACCCCTAGGGCAAGACACTGCTCCATACAGTCCCTACATGTCCATCCTCAAGTTCAGAATAGCAAGAGTGTCGCTACCGTAAAGAAATCCATGAATCCTAGATACTCAAGTATTCACACGGATATAGAAGCAACATTTTCATACTAGTTCATTCGAATAAAATACATCACATTTCCATTGTGGCACTCCCATCAATGAACACTCATTTAAATTCAATGTAATTAAAAGTACCAGAACATTATAGCTTTAAAATACAAAAGACCATTAAAATTAAAATAAGCAATCAGCAACTGTTTTTCCATAATCTAACACCCAACTATGAACAATGGGTGAAATACAAAGAATGTCACTCACAGTTTCAAAGACATAATACTAAAAATGGAATCATTCAACAAGAAAATTGATGTTCTGGCTAATAAAATTAAACAGAATCAATGTATCCGTACAGAGATAAATATATCATCACGGTTTTAAGTTTTAAAGAAAAGCTATCAGTCCAGCCTTTGTATTTGTTTCAATGTATTTGTTAATTCATTTGGTAGAATACCTTGCGTGATTGGAACTGTATAATGTTACAGACAATGTATGTTTGGGGAAACACCAGTCATTGGTTTCCCATTTGAATTTCATTTTTAGAACAAGTTCATTTCGACAGTTTTGAGAACGGTTTCTTTATGTGCTTATTCCTTTTTTTTTCTAACTCAAGATACTAATAGAGGCGGATACATGCATCGATTGATAATAACAAGGCAAGATCAAATGAACAAATAATAACCATGATTAAACAAATCTACTACAGCAAACTTATTGATTCGATATATAAAATTACAAACATGGAACTCTAGTCAAACACCGAACGCACAAAAGAATCTACCAATCAAAACACGTTTCATACTCTTTATCCCCTAGTTTCACCGAACCAGAATCCACAAACAAAATCACAACACCCTTCTCCAATTAATCAGAACAAATTAGTATAGACCAACAGCAAGTTCCTGAACTTTTAGCAAATCTGTCAAACCCCAATACTTTCAGCGATGAACAGTTTCACTTTCAGAATGCAGTTCCAACTTTCAAAAATGAAAGCAGGTTATTTAACAACTTCAAACCGGTTCGATAATGAATTTATCTATTGGTTATCTAGGCATAACTTTGTATATTTTATTATTTTACTAATAATTTTAACTTGGTATGCAATTTTTAAGCTGAATAGATGTTATGTTGTTTCACTTATATATATATATATATATATATATATATATATATATATATATATATATATATATATATATATATATATCTGTCTCAGTCTCTGTCTTTGACTGAATCAATTGATTAAAACATGTTTGATTAAATATAGAATTGATGAAAAGTTCGCCACGAGCTTAACTTAAACTGTGTCACTCATCTCATTCAAGACAACCTATGGTGTGGCTCTAATTCTACAGCTAATTGACAATAGCCTAGCGAACGACGTTACCTGGATGAGCTCAAATTCTCAGACTGGTAACGTCGTCCAGTTAAAAAACTCTTACTATAACTAATAGTCTCTTCAGAAAGTTCTACACCCAACACCGGATATGCATAGAAGAAATAACTGACACATTATGTATGCAATGTTTCGTATTCAATTTGGAAGCCACTGACAATTGCTCTGATAGTCAATATAGATAGTCTTATTATTTGTGGATGCTATTCTATCCACATCGCTTTTACAGGGAAGATGTCTAAGTCAATTTCCTAGCTGTTCTGAATATATTTCATTTAATTTTATTATTGCCATTCTTTATTGAATTGAAGTTGAATAATTGAAGGGAATCGTGAAATCAAAAGCTTAGCCCACATTGAGCATATCTCTAATTTGCTATTTCAAATTCAATATTTGCACATTTGCATTTGTCGTGTATATGGGATAGATAATTCTTTACACGCAGTCTTATGTACTTTTGAAGACCTTAAATTCTATAAAGAAATGTTAAAGTTTATATCATGAATGAATACGGTAGGTAGACTTGGTTTAATTTTTTTTTGCCAATTCTATGCGTGGAGAAGACTTAGTGGTCTGGACCCAAACATTGGATAGGTGCACATATAGTTTTTACAGAACTTTGCATGGATGCCAGTAGTACGCAGTTTCTAATTACATGTGGAATCTTTCCATCTACCCTAATATAATTATACTCTGCTAAATGACACCATCTTGGCCAAACCTGCAATGATGGCATTCCATGCAACCACATCGCAGTTGGGTATTTTCTTAAAGAGTTATGGACTGCCTCTTCAATACAGCCTGCATGGGCATACCCAGGGACCATGACACTCCACGAGTGTGATGATCTAGAGATTTCTAATTAGCACTGTGGAAGGCTCCAGTTAAGTGTTTGTTTACTATGTTTTGTGTGCTTTCAGCACAGCCTTAAACAGACACTAAGGAATGGACAAGAGACTCATTTCAAAGGAATGGTATCTGATTGTAAGTTTACTCCATTTTTTCTTTTGACTCAGCAGCAGTGATGGCTTTTGCAAAATTTGTGCTCGGGGATGATGGTATTAGTGTCTTTGGCCTATTCTGCCCTAAGAAGATTATTTTCCAAGACTTAATGGCAAAATTAGCTGTGGGAATTATCCTTATCCTTTCACATTCGTTGTTGTTTTGTTTTTTGTCTTGTCACATCCGCAACGGGGCACACGAATCCCATGCTCCAGTTCTCAAAGAATTTGGCCTCCAGAGGTCTACTCGCTAGGTTCGTCACTTTCGACTACAATCGCCGCAAAGTAATACAGGCCACGGAATCTTTGCAACGCCTCAAGCTGGACATACACTTTGAATGCATTCCAGACGGTCTTCTAGAAATCTCCACAATTATTCCTACCTGCCCTATTTTTCCTCCCCTGTTAAAATATCTCTGGTTTCTCATAAACAAGGCTTAATTTTTCGTCATGGCGATGAGGATCGATAGAAAATCAATCATATTTCCAGCGAATCCAACGAAGGCACAACAATTGAATCTGAGCCTCTCAGATTTGCAGATTTTGGGCATGAATTACATTCAGAATGGCCTCGTTTATTCAAAGCCCAATGTCTCCCACGAATTCGAAACGACGGTGGAGAAAATGAAGAAAAGTCTCTCAGACACTCTAGTGCACTTCTATCTGTTGGCCGGAAGATTGGCCATTTTGCCGAAAGGCTTGGTGTATATTGATTGCAATGACCGCGGAGCAAAATTTATTGAGGCATCTACCCCTGACATTAGGGTTTCAGATGTGATGAAGGAGGCGGTTAGTGATGTTGTTGCCAAGTTGTTTGCCCTCAATGGAGCTCTCAATATGGATGCGCACTCTCTGCCTATCTTGGTCCTGCAGGTGTCAATCATAACAAACACGTATCACAGACTGAGCGACCAAACCCTCCACACGGTGGGAGATCTCTTCCGTTTCATGCTGTGTCAAAGTTATCTTTTGGACTTGCTGCAGGCAAAATATCTGAAGTCCACATGTAAAGTGGCAGGCAAAAATCAACCGTTCGGATGACTTCAATGGTAGTCATTCTACCTAGAAGATTTACAACCATTAGATCCAATTTTTTGCTTGGAGGTGTTCATAATGAAACACCTACAGCGTAATAAGCCTTAATGGCATTATTGGGTCTAGAAGATACCTAGGGGTCACTAGGAATAGATTTTGTTGATCCTAGGTTAGTGGTTGTTGAAAATGACCTATAAAGGTCTTAAATTATGTAATAAGGCCAATAGAGCCTCTAGGTGATGTTAAAAGCACTCAAAGTGCAAGATTTTGTAAATTGCCTAAAATAGCAAAAATGGCCTCAAAAGGGCTTAATGGAGTCAGTTGGGTTAGTAAAGGTTATGGGTGATAAAGGTTGTCACTAAACCTTTTATAAGTCTAAAGGTTAGTTTAAAAGTGTTATGTTGTCGAGTTGACAACTTTTGTTGTCAACTTGACAACTAAATCTTATGTTTGTCATTTTAATGCTGACTGTTACAGACAGTTTTAGGGGCAGTTAGAGTTGGTTAGATAGTCTTGGTCGAAGCTTAGTGTCTATTTTAGGAGACACACACGTGAGGAGTCAGGGATGGCGCAGGGAAGATGAAAAGATTGGAAAATGTAATGCTCAGTCAATAAAATTTTAATTTCTCTGCAAACTTGTAACTCTCTGTCCGTTGTACAGTCAGAGCAACAGCAATTTAGTTTGAATGTAAGAAAACGTGATTTTGGTTGAAACAAGGTTTGAAGACATTTATTTGTATTTCCTTTACTTGCTTATGCTTTAACTTCATCGTTTGGGGTTCTTTTAAAGTCAAGAACGTGACTGTTGTTGCACAGATAGGGACTGGTTGGGGTACAGTCAACTAGTAGCCCTGAGAGTTTTAGAATGAAGTCACCCTCCCATTTTGTGACTTCTATGAAAGATGAGAGGGGAATAAACATGTATTATACTCCTTTTATTATTGTTTAATGCAGGGAAGTGTGAAGGAGGTATGCTATAGCATGGACTGGTGAACAAATAACAAAAGGTGCACTATTCAAGCACCAATGGTGGTTGGGTGATGCCCGATGAAGGAAACAAGAAGGTGATGATTGTAGAAGTTTATTGGGATGCATTTGAAGGTTTCTGAATCAATTTTGAACTTGTGTGTTGCAGGGAAGGGTTTCTTCTAGAAAGCCCTACGTCATTGACCCCAAAGTGAGGGTTTGGTAGATAAACAAGTAGATCTGATGATGAGACCAAATAAAGTTGAATAGGGTTTGGTCTATTGCAAAATATTTCATCCTTCTATAACTCAATCTTTGCAGTATTTATAACAGAATAGGAGGAGAGAGAAGAGGGGACTCGAGGAAGAAAGTGGGAGACAGAAGATAGTTGTAGCATATTTTGTTAGGCCCAAAAGTAGACAAGCACCACTCAAGAGGGTGGGGGGGGGGGGGGGGGGTTGGGGTTAACTAGTTATGTAGAAAACCTAGTTTTTTTCATTTGAGAAAGGACAAAACCTAGATTGAATAAGAAGCATTAGCTACTACTGTGATCTACGAAAACGCACTATAAACCAAAAATAAAAAAATAAAAAACTAAGATCTCCAAAAACGCAAAGATTTTTACCAAAAAAATTTTGTTGTTTTCCATTCAAAACATGCAGATCATCGATATTTTCTACATACCTGCAATATTGCAAATCAATCTCCTCTCAAATGGTACGCCGAAACGGAGCCTCCAATTCGCACCCAAAACCCTCTTTGTGCACACGGCGAAAAACCCTCTGATTTGCGGCCGAAACCCTACAATGTTACAACTTGTCTCTTCTGTGAAAGGATTTGCCGAAACAAAGCCTCTGATTCACAGCCAAAACCCTGCACACGGTGATAAAAACGTAAAAAGGCAAAAAACACAGAATAATATAGCGTTAAAAGGCAGAAAACACAAAATAATTTTTTGCAAACATACATTGTTTGCCTGTCCAGATCTTCTGCAAACGGCTCTGGAAATTAGCTACGCCCACCTGTAAAAAACGGCCTGGATCTGGAAAACAATTATGCCCGCTTCGAAAAAACGGATTGGCTCTAAAAATCGGCTACGCCCGCTTAATAAAAATCGATTGCCTCTGGAAATCCACTACGCTTGCTCGATAAAAAATAGGACTAGCTCTGCAAATCAGCGCTTTGAAAACCACAACTCGCAGACCCTTCTCAGCCCAAATAAAACCCAAATGAGAATGGACGCAAGAAATTGACTATTTTTCAGTCCATTTTTCATTGACTGTAATACATCTAATTCACCTATCGGTCAGGTTAGTAAACCATGGTTAGTAGCCGGCAATTACCAGATCTAGTTAGTAGACCGCGGTTAGCTGATCCGGTTAGTAGACCGCTGATAGTTGATCCGGTTAGTAGACCGCTGATAGTTGATCCGGTTAGTAGACCGCGGTTTGCTGATTACAGTTACGGTTACAGGCTCCACGGTTACAGGTTCCCCTTTTGACATGTCGGCGAATTAGATATCCAACGTCGAGCCTTCACGATCCCATCGCCTGTCAAATCGCCCTGTCTTGCCTGTTGAATTAGTCCTATCGGTACCCTTTTTACATGCTACTATAGGCCATACTATAGGGAGACACATGCACTATAGGTGGACGATTTATCGGGAGCTTAGCTTCTTGCGTTATATTTTAGGGCCTCAAGTGCATACTCAACACTTCATCTAAATTTACATATCATTACAGCTACACACTTTAGTTTTTTTGTAAAATTATGCAATGCCCATTAATATCTATTTTTTCTTTTGTCTTAGTCATATACTTGAATACCTAATTTAACAGTATTCTATGTCAATGCAAATTATTTTTGCTTACCTTGCAGCTCAATAAGAGACTTAACTTTTAATGGTTTGAAGTGCATGCTCTGCAATTCATTTTGATCTCTTCCATATCCTGGGTCATAATGTTCTGGTATTTGATGTAAAACTATTTTGTGTGGACATTTGTTTTTCTTTATGTTAGTTCAATAAAATACTTATCTTTTCATTTAAAATGACTGCTCTGCATTCTATCTAAATCCCTCCCATACACTTACAGTCAAACACTATCGTTTGTTGAAAAAACAAGCAATGTCTATTTTTCCCCTTGTCTAGTGCCTCATAGCTTGTTTTAAGCCTATATTTGATTGGTCTTACAATTTAAGAGACAAAGGTAAGCTTCCTTACTTTTTTATAACATTCTCAATCAAATCCTTGTATCCATTATTCTATGAGTGGTGAAATGCATGCCAACAAAGAAGGTTTTTGGCATGATCAAAGCAAATTTAGTAAAGAGATAATTCTGTCACATTATAAAACCTCTCAATATGGGTTGTGAGTCGTGACAATTACCAAACTACCAAAATGCACCTTTGATAGCACATTTGAGGAGCATACTTTGCAACAAAGGTAATTCATATTTGGCAGATGTTTCTCGCACATCGAACAAAAAATGTGATCTACTAAATTCTCAATGTTTGCGTTTGAACAACTCTTTGAACTAAGTTGTCTTATCACACATCAATTCCAAATATGCCAGCAATATTGATTTTAGTACCCTTTCATTACCAATAAGCACTTTCAACACCTCTCAAAGTTCATCAAGCACCACTCGGTATAGTACAAAATACAAAGATTTTTTCATTTTTATCTATTAGTACTGTGGACTTAACTGTTCCTCTGATCTACTAAAAAAAATTGAATCCAAAAGACATTAAAACTCAAAAAGAAAAAGAAAACCTAAACCCTAACACCAATATATATATATATATATATATATATATATATATATATATATATATATATATATATATATATATATATATATATATATATATATATATATATATATATATATATATATATATATATCTGAAAGACATTAAAAGTCTAAAAGAAAAAGAAAAACTAACACCACTAGAACTATATATCAGAACAGAATTCAACCACAAGGACATTAAAAATCAAGCATGAAAATTAAAAAAGCCAAACACTAGATCTATAGATATAAGATGATCCATCCAAATACATACATAAAGTCTTACTTTTTCTAAAAGTAAAAGCAGAACCACGAATCTAAGAAAATCTATCTAACACAAACATAATGCCTTGCTCTATGCCTCGCTTTAGCCTTCAACAAAAAGAGAATCACAAATGTGAGACAATCAATGGAACAATTATTAAAACTTACTAATTTTATGCTTGCCAGCCTGAGGTGAAGTAAGAGCTTCTTTCCACTCCTCAAGCTTGTTGAAACATCTGCACTTCCTTGCACACACTACTTTTGAGGTACCGGTGGGATCGGATAGTGTCACGACATAAAGTGCCCGTTTGGGTGCTGGAATTAAACTGGATATTCCGGAATTAGATTTTCGGATAATGTCAATTCCACATTTGTGTCCATCCAAAAAATTGGAATTGGAATTTCGAAATTCCAATTTTGCCCCCAAAATGGGCATTTCATCTTCCACTCAAATAGGTGGAATTGGACTTTCGAATTCCAATTCTAATTTTTATAAAACCAAATTTAATATTTCGTGGGATCCGTGAGTATAAGGATGTATATTATATTGCTATAAGGATGTATATTATATTGCTATAAGGATGTATATATACACTTGTGTGTATATATACACGTGTGTATATACACATGTATACACATACACACGTGTGTATTTGTGTATATATACACGTGTGTATATGTGTATATATACACGTGTGTATATGTGTGTATATACACGTATATGTGTATACACACGTATATGTGTATATACACACATGTATACATACACGTGTATATGTGTATATATACACACACATGTATATGTATATATATATATATATGTATATGTATATATATATATATATATATATATATATATATATATATATATATATATATATGTATATGTATATATATATATATATATATATATATATATATATATATATATATATATATATATATATATATATATATATATATATATATATATATATCTCTGTGTGTGTGTGTAAACACGTGTATGTGTATGTGTGTATGTGTATATATGTGTATGTGTGTGTGTGTGTATACACGTGTGCATGTGTATATATACAGACATATACACACCATATTTAAAGAAATTAAAATAAAGAATTAAAATTCCTTATGCATCTTCTTAGTCATAAAATGTGGGAATACTCCTGACCTTAGCATTTAAAATAGAATCTAACCTATCTAAACGCCAAGGAGGGTTTACATATCTATTTGTGAAGATGGCGATTTGATCTAAAAATAACAACAAATCTCTCAATTTCATCTCTTGAGCTTCAAGATGAAATCAAAGAGAAACTAGAGATTTTTTGGTTTTTTTCATGGCACAGGGGATTTACTTATAAATAGATACAAATGTGTGTTGAACAAGTTGTGCTCCATTTCCTTGGAAATAATGGGAAACAACGAGGTAAAAGCGAGGAAAATGGTCACGAAAATGACACCTGCAAAGCACTGGGCCCTAATCCCATGTGCTTTTACAAAGCAAAATGATTTTTTTAAATTAAAACCCCGCTTATTTGCATTTAAATGTTCTGATTTTTTATCTTTGTTTTCTAGGGTTTTGGACAGATAAGGAATGCTCAAAACACATTTATGAACACATATCATTAGCCTAATCAATTTTATTTTTTTTTAGTTAACTAATTATTTAAAAAAATATCTGAATTAATTATAAGTATTTTTTATTTTTCAAATTATTAGTTCCATATGGCAGAGACCAATGTTTTCGTTGAAGCACATTACAATTAATTTGTTCATGGAAAATCTATACACAAATTAATTTGTTCATCGAAAAACTTTAATAATGTGTAATAATTTTGTAGCTTCTTGCAATGACATTTCATGAAGCACTAGCTCTCAACTGAAACTAAGCTTGAAAACCACAGTTAAATTCCCTTTTTTAGCTATTTGACGATAAACATCCTTAATCAAAGTAATAAACCAAAAAGCATAATCTAACATCCTTTATGTTAAAAGAGACAAATTTCTATGAAGAACATTTTCTCCAAACATCCATTCAATTCATAAACACTGCAAATTTTGCAAACTCTATGACGACATGCTTCTCTGTTGACAACCATTCAAGCTCCTTCAAAGACAACTAGACATTTGATGTCTGCACAATCATTCGAGTTTCTCATAAAAGGTGCAATTTAAGTACCAATTGAGAAAATCAAAAATTGAATTAATATACCTGAAACTAAAGGACATTAGTACTGAAGAAGCTCAAATTTATGTTGCAGTTGAAAAAAATGGATCAAGCTTCAAAGGGATCCCAACAAATTGTAAAAAATTGAAAATCGTCAAACAAGGCAGAAAAGTAGAGAATGAAGCGCTCAAATATTTTTAAAAATTAGGCTTGCAACAACCCACAAGAAGGGATAAATTTATTTAAAGTAATAAAACATTTCTTTTCACAGATCTTGAAAACGTTTATGAATTTTGAAGCAAAATCAAGATTCGGATTCTTCAAATCTTTCATAAGATCCTGCTCAGCAGTCCATCCCCATTCCTCCCAAATTCCATTTAGATACTGTCGGATTCTTCAGCTCTCTGATGAAAAAAATGTGCAGTGACCTTGAAAATATTTTTTGGTTCATATCCAAGTCAACAAGACACTTATATTTTAGGGCCTCAAGTGCATACTCAACACTTCATCTGAATTTCCATATCATTACAACTACACACTTGAGGTCTCTATAAAAATATGCAATGCCCATTAATATTTGTTTTTTCTTTTGTCTTCGTCATATACTTGAATACCTAATTTAACAGTATGCTATGTCAATGCAAATTATTTTTGCTCACCCTGCAGCTCAATAAGAGACTTAACTTTAATGGTTTGAAGTGCATGCTCTGCAATTCATTTTGATCTCTTCTATATCCTGGGTCATAATGTTCTGGTATTTGATGTAAAACTATTTTGTGTGGATATTTATTTTCTTTCTATTAGTTCAATAAAATACTTATCTTTTCATTTGAAATGAATGCTATGCATTCTATCTAAATTCCTCCCATATGCTTACAGTCAAACACTACTGCTTGTTGAAAAAACAAGCAATGTCTATTTTTCCCCTTGTCTAGTGCCTCGTAACTTGTTTTAAGCCTATATTTGATTGGTCCTACAGTTTAAGAGACAGAGGTAAGCTTCCTTACTTTTTTATAACATTCTCAATCAATTATTCTGTGACTGGTGAAATGCATGCCAACAAAGAAGGTTTTTGGCATGATCAAAGCAAATTTAGCAAAGAGATCATTTTGTCACATTATAAAACCCTCTCATTATGGGTTGGGAGTCGTGACAATTACCAAACTATCAGAATGCACCTTTGATAGCATATTTGAGGAGCATACTTTGCAACAAAGGTAATTCATCTTTGGCAAATGTTTCCCGTGTTAATGTTTGGTAGCTAGATCGGATTCTAGCTTCATATTATTTTAATTAGGAAAATTAAAATAATAAATTAATTAAAGAATTAGAGAATTAAATAATATATTGTGAGATTAAATTATTTAATTAGAGAATTAAATAATATAGAGATTAAATTATTTAATTAGAGAATTAAAAAATGAATTTTATTTATGGTAGTTATTTTAATTAGGAGAATTAAAATAATAAAATAATATTAAATTGTAAATGGGTTGGGCCCAAATTTGTAATTATATTTTTGGCACCAAGATTGGGCCAACCTATTGAAAGACCTCCATATAAATAAGAGGCATTTGTATCGTCAAAGAGAGATAATTAAGCAACAAAATGTATCTTTGGCAGCAAACTATCTACAAGACATACGATCAGAACTAAGACAGTGAATTCCATACAAGGCAGCAATCTTATATCATTAACAGCAAATGATATGCAAGGCAGTGACCTTATACTTTGACAGCGAATTGTATACAAGGCTGCGACTATATATCTTAGACAGCGAATTATACAAGGAAGTGACTATATATCTTTAACAGTGAATATTCAAGGCAATGATGTATCATATGCAAGAAATCTGGAGTTATAATTTACACAAAGATCTGGACTTGATCTAATTGATGTTTATCACACTGAAGCACTAAATCAAGGATGTTCTGATTTAGGGCAGCGTATATATAGGATCATATCTGGGCAACCAACTTCATCTACTGTACAGTAGATTCATTAGAATCTAATTTGAAGATTATCTAATATTGTTTGCATTGGCGATGTACAGATGTGCTTCATTGATTCATGATCTTTAGTAAATAAACGAACTGTGAGTCATTGTAATGTTGAGAGCAATAAATAATCGGATCTGAATGCCAGGTTTTTCCTCCTAGAGGTTTTCCTAGGGTAAATGCTTTGTCTCTTGTGTCTCTTTTATCTATTTGTTCTATTTTGATTAATTACTTAATCTGGTCACTTAATTTAACATGGTATCAGAGCTTGGTTTGAACTATCTGTGATTAGATCTAACCCTGTGTACTTCAGATCTTGTTTTTTTCTAAATGATGACAGGTCCCAAGGATGAAGTCAGATTGGAAAGGACTGTAAACCTTAGAGCTTGGCTTGTGCTAATCTTAAGTGATGAAATTTCAGCATGGTTAGATCTGGATGAACACCTAGGAATATCTGAAGGCCTTTCCTTTGGGTATTGTCATATCTTGACCCTGTGAGTTTGTGTGAATGAAGCATAGACTCGGATCTGATTTTACATCTCTGTTCCAGCTTTACCATTGAAGGGTTTGAATCTCCTAGAATGCAAAATCTCTCACAAGGGTGTGAGGATCTAATGATTGGCTATCTCAGGATTATTGATCTCTGATGGAGATAAGCATTCTTTACATTTGCTCATAAAGCTCTTATAGAGAAACAAATTATGCATTGTTGTTTCTCCTCAATATGGTTTTGATTCTATGCATCTTTACTAATCTCCCTGAAATGCTTCTTTGATCAGGATAGATTGAGAAGCATATGAATGATGAGAGTTCTGATCCAGAGGGAAAAAGAACCTAATGCATCCTGAAGAAGACTCGAGTTGTTGCCTTAAGATTATGTTGAGATCACTTTTGAAGAAGGACTCAACTTGGGACTCGTCATGACTTCTTGGAGCTGCAGGAAATGTTCCTCTAACTGCAATTGTTCTTATTCTACAGAAGTCTGGGCAGCACCCTGTGTTTGAGAGTGCTCAGGTGCCTTGGTTGTGTTAAGTCCCTATGGGCTTGGTGTAAATGGAATGGTTCCTATCTCAAGGACTTGTTACATTCCACGTGGCTCAAATGGTTATAACTCAAAGTATGAGATCTATGGATACTTCTTGTACAATTAAAAGGAATGTTGATCCTTCAATTCATGTATGATTACTTCCATGATAGAGGGAGCTAATTTGTAGGACTTGGTTTATTGGTTCAGAGGGAGTGAACCATGAATCCATGTTAGGTAATAGATATCATGTGAATATCTCATGTTGTAATTGATCCATCACTCATAGCCATGATGTCATATGAAATCATGAATGTAGTCAGGATAGATTCACTAAAGTAGTTGAGAGGGAGTCTCAACCTCACTGATGTACTCCATTATTACCCACCCCTTGTGAGCAATGCAAGGTGGGATGGTATTGAACATTGTATCTTCCCTCAAAGAAGATATGTTGTTGACCACCCTCTACAAGCAATGCAAGGTGGGATGGTATTGAATATTGTATCTTCCCTGAAAGAAGATATGTTGTTGACCACCCTCTGCTGGCAATGCAAGGTAGAGATGTACTTTTGTATTTTGAACACCCTCTGCAAGCAATGCAAGGTGGAGATGTACTTTTGTATTTTGAACACCCTCTGCGAGCAATGCAAGGCGATGTTGTAATTGAAGTCCACCCTCTATGGGCAATGTAGGGTGGCAATGGGTTGGGCCCAAATTTGTAATTATATTTGTGGTGCCAAGATTGGGCCAACCTATTGAAAGACCTCCATATAAATAAGAGGCATTTGTATTGTCAAAGAGAAATAATTAAGCAACAAGATGTATCTTTGGCCGCGAACTATCTACAAGACATGCGATCAGATCTAAGACAACGAATTCCATACAAGGCAGTGATCTTATATCATTAACAAGAAATGATATGCAAGGCAGTGACCTTTACTTTCACAGCGAATTGTATACAAGGCTACGACTATATATCTTAGACAGTGAATTAGTGAATATTCAAGGCAATGATGTATCATATGCAAGAAATATGGAGTTATAATTTACACAGAGATCTAGACTTGATCTAATTGATGTTTATCGCGCTGGAGCACTAAATCAAGGATGTTCTGATTTAGGGCAGCGTATATATAGGATCAGATCTGGGCAAGCAACTTCATCTACTATATAGTAGATTCATTAGAATCTGATCTAAAGATTATCTAATATTGTTTGTATTGGCGGTGTACATATGTGCTTCATTGATTTATGATCTTCAGTAAATCAACAACTGTGAGTCATTGTAATTTTGAGAGCACTAAATAATCAGATCTGAATGCTTGGTTTTTCCTCCTAGAGGTTTTCCCAGGGTAAATGTTTTGTCTCTTGTGTTTCTTTTATCTATTTGTTCTGTTTTGATTAATTACTTAATCTGGTCACTTAATTTAACATCCCGCACATCAAACAGAAAGTATGATCTACTAAATTCTCAATGTTTGTGTTTGAACAACTCTTTGGCCAAAGTTGTCTTATCAGACATCAATTCCAAAGATGCCAACTATATTTATTTTAATACCCTTTCATTACCTCTCAAAGATCATCAAGCACCACTCAGTATATTACAAAATACAAAGAGTTTTTCCTTTTTATCTATTTGATACTGTGGACTTAGTTGTTTCTCCAATCCGCTGAATAAGTCAAAACATAATTCACGAGAGATATGCAAAACGTCCCTAACAGAATTCAAAACATAATTCAACCACAAAGACATTAAAAATCAAACGTGAAAATAAAATAAACCTAACAACACTAGATCTATAGTCTATAGATATAAGATGATCCATCCAAATACATACATAAAGTCTTACTTTTTCTAAAAGTAAAATCAGAACCACGGATCTAAGAAAATCTATCTAACACAAACATAAAGCCTTACTCTGTGCCTTGCTTTAGCCTTCAAGAAAAAGAGAACCACAAATATGAGACAATCAATGCTGCAAATATTAAAACTTATTGATTTTATGCTAGCCTGAGGTGAAGTAAGAGCTTCTTTCCACTCCTCAAGCTTGTTGAAACGTCTGCACTTCTTTGCACACACTACTTTTGAGGTACCAGTGAGATCGGAAAGAAGTAAACAAGAGCCAATCAGGCATTGGACTCAACTGAATGTACTAATCCTGATCAGTGCCATCATCCATTGGGCAAATCTCAGATACAGACATTGAAACATGAACCAACTATTGTCAAAGACTCATAGCCATAAACACAACTATTCCAACCCATCCACTACTTATAATATCCTTCTGTAGACAGCCAAAATGAATCCATGCCCCCTCTAAAGTATGTTTCACCTGATCCTAGATCAAGAACTAAAGATAAGAACATATACAAAGGTAACCCTATGCAATGGATCAGAAAATCCAAGATTCACAAGAATGACACCAAGGAGAGACTTGAAAGCATGAAACACTTGTATTAAGTATGATGAGCCATGTACACGCTCAACACAGACAAGAGAGAAAACCACTTCAATAACTTGCAAAAGACTACAAGGAAGTTCTATTCAACTTACATAAAATGTGATATAGCCCTGTTACAACCCCCTGGAACTAATCGAAATCAGAACCTCTGGACTAATTTCAAATTTGAACCTTTACACTATCAAAAAACCTACTACTTATACCACTAACTGCCTTGGAATCCTCAAAGAGGATGCAACAAGCTTCGGACAGCTAGGGTTAGGGTTACAACGGCTAAACCACCACATTACATCAAAATTTAAAATGCAGGGGCAAAACAAGAAGCCACCCAGAGGAAAAGATCTCAGAGAGATCTTACAATCATGACAATTCATGAGATCAGTACAGAACATCAAGGGAAGCCGTAAAATCAGTACAAATCACCACCTGCAAAAGCTCCTCGAGCCCAAAAACATACTCCACCAGGTACAAAACATCATTGCAATCGATCATGAAATGTTGGACCACTCTGCAACAATCTGAAAGTCTTCATCCACCAACTCCAGTCGTTTAAACATTCAATTCTAGTCCTTTTGGTTGCAAGAAACCCTTTAAATATTTGAAATTGCAAGAAAACAGCTACTTCATGGCGCCAGCAGCGCATCGGCGGTCCATTTTTAAAATTAGGTCAACTTTATATCGTGACCGTCAGATCCTTATGTTTCGCGGGTTTCTCAAGTTTAACCTTAATAGGAATCCTGGTTTACATTTAGCGAACATGTGACAACGCAATTCTTATTCGCGAGATGAAATACTTAACCCGCCTTTAACTCAGCGAACTAGCGAACAGAGGAAACCAACTTAACCCGGTCACACTTGGCGAACTAGCGACTGAAGGGACTTCGCGCAATCGTCGAATACTTTATCTTATCGCCAAATAGTTTAGCGATTCCGCGAATGCTTGTTCGCTAAATCGCTAAGTCTTTTAGAATACCGCCATCTTTCTTTGCGAATGAGCGAACCCTTTGAGATTTGTCGGAGCCGCTAACCCATTTTATCTGAACCGCCAAACGAACTGAGAAAATCAACCAGGCCCGCAAAGGAAAATCGACGGCTAGTCTTAAACCCTCATGTGTCAGAAATGCTCTATAAGATCATACGTCGTCCGTCGATCTTCTAACACAGGACCCACTGCATACTGGCATCTAATCAGACGGCAGGCGCATGATCGCATGGGGTGGGAATATTCCATGCGAACATACGTCAACTATTAGATCTTATCCTCGTCATCGACCTCTCTGACAACGGCCCCACCCTGCTACATCATCCACCTCAGATCCACATCAACCAATCAAAAGCTGTCATATCACGTACACGTAACAGTGGACCCGCCCTATTTTATCACTTCTGAAAAAGGTGAAATCGACGGCTGGCGTAATTTTGCATACCTCTGACACATCTCATAAGAACTTACGCCCGTCGTTGATTCACTGCAAGTGTCAGGACCCTCTGACAAGTCAAAAATTCAAGTCCCACTGACAATTGCCCAATCATTACCTCGTGGACCAATCACAAACTTTTCGAGAAGGAAATGCGCACATGCATTATAGAAGCTCAAAGTGGCCCGAAAAAATAGTCGCCTCTGACACAAGACCAACTACATTTCCACATCACCATCACATCGGCATGACTTGGCAATCATGGCCCACATGTATATTTCTTTATTCATTCTCGCTGCAAGACTAACCTCGGGAGATTCAACGAATACGCGACCAAAGGAAAGAAGACCACCACGCCAGTTCGCTAAATAACATTAAAGCTATGCAATGACATTACTTGATTCAGCGAACAAAGGGAAAAGAAAACCCACATGCACAAAGGGGATTTTAAGTGGCTCGAAAAAGTAACAAGGAAATATAATAGAGCCATGAGATATTAGGGTTTTCACTATGTAATGGCTAGAAATTGAATTTTTGCCTTAGGGTTTAAGCCAGAGACAAAAATAATTGCAGAGATCGGCAGAAAAAAGCTAGAGCCATGAAAATTTTTGCAGGTGCTAACAACAGGAATACTCCCGACCTTAGCATTTAAAATAGAATCTAACCTATCTAAACGCCAAGGAGGGTTTAGATAAGGACATATTTATTAGCATATATCATTAAGACTAATCAATTTTGATTTTTGTTAGTTAACTAGTTATTTAAAAAATTATCTGAATTAATTATAAATATTTTTTATTTTTCAAATTTATTATGGCAAGGACTAATGTTTTTGTTGAAGCACATTACAATTAATTTGTTCATGGAAAACCTATCACACAAATTAACCTATAGTTTTCTTTCATATATTTATTAAAAGTTTTTTTAATTATTAAAAGGTATATTCTGATTGGCCCTCGCTATTTTTGTTGGTGTTTTTTAAATATTTGAAAAAAATAGAATGCACCAATTAAAAGAAGACAAGGAAAAAATCAAAGGCCTCTTATAATGTTTTTGGAAAGCTTACCGGCCCACAAAAAGAACTGAGGTGGGCTTAAAGGTCGTAACCCAATGCATATTAAATATGATACAGAAAGCAGTTGAGAGTAGTGAAGATTTTTCACTTTTGAAAGATTTCTGGGGATTGCGAATAAACAGAGTGGGCACTGCCTTCTAAATTAACCGCGTCAGAAACCTAAAATGTTTGAAAGCTGAACAACGAAGTTGAGCAGAGCGTGAATCGAAGAAACCTGAGCTTAGGAGAACAGGAGCGCCACAAACGGCACTGTAATAACAAATTTCTAAGAAGAACATTTTCTCCAAACATCCATTCAATTCATAAACACTGCAAATTTTGCAGACTCTATGAAGAGATGCTTGTCTGTTGACAACCATTCAAGCTCCTTAAAAGACGGCAAGACATTTGATGTCTGCACAATCATTCGAGTTTCTCATAAAAGGAGCAATTTAAGTACCAATTGAGAAAATAAAAAATTGAATTAATATGCCTGAGACTAAAGGACATTACTACTGAAGAAGGTCAAATTTATGCTGCAGTTGAAAAAAATGGATCAAGCTTCGGAAGGCTCCCAACAAATTGTAAAAATTTGAAAATCGTCAAACAGGGCAGAAAAGTAGAGAATGAAGCGTTCAAATATTTTTAAAAATTAGGCATGCAACAACCCACAACGCGGGATAAATTTATTTGAAGTAATAATGCATTTCTTTTCACAGATCTTAGAGACGTTTATGAATTTTGAAGCAAAATCAAGATTCGGATTCTTCAAATCTTTCATAAGCTCCTGCTCAGCAGTTCATCCCCATTCCTCCCAAATTCCATTTAGATACAGCCGGATTCTTCAGCTCTCTGATGAAAAAAATATACAGTGACCTTGAAAATATTTTTTGGTTCATATCCAAGTCAACAAGACACTTATATTTTAGGGCCCCAAGTGCATACTAAACACTTCGTCTGAATTTCCATACCATTACAGCTACACACTTGAGTTCTCTGAAAAAAATGCAATGCCCATAAAGATCTATTTTTCTCTTTTGTCTTAATCATATTCTTGAATACCTGATTTAACAATATGCTATGTCAATGCAAACTATTTTTGCTTACCCTGCAGCTCACTAAGAGAATTAACTTTTAATGGTTTGAAGTGCATGCTCTGCAATTGATTTTGATCTCTTCCATATCCCGAGTCATTATGTTCTGGTATTTGATGTAAAACTATTTTGTGTGGATATTTGTTTTTCTTTCTGTTAGTTCAATAAATACTTATATTTTCATTTGAAACAGATGCTCTGCATTCTATCTAAATCCCTCCCATATGCTTACAGTCAAACACTACTGCTTGTTGAAAAAACAAGCAATGTCTATTTTTCCCCTTGTCTAGTGCCTCATAACTTGTTTTAAGCCGAGATTTGATTGGTCCTACAGTTTAAGAGACAGAGGTAAGCTTCCTTACTTTTTTATAACATTCTTAATCAAATCCTTGTATCCATAATTCTGTGACTGGTGAAATGCATGCCAACAAAGAAGGTTTTTGGCATGACCAAAGCAAATTTAGCAAAGAGATAATTCTGTCACATTATAAAACCCTCTCATTATGGGTTGTGAGTCGTGACAATTACCAAACTATCAGAATGCACCTTTAAGAGCATATTTGAGGAGCATACTTTGCAACGAAGGTAATTCATCTTTGGCAAATGTTTCACGCACATCAAACAGAAAGTATGATCTACTAAATTCTCAATGTTTGCGTTTTAACTCTTTGGCCAAAGTTGTCTTACCAGACATCAATTCCAGAGATGCCAACTATATTGATTTTAATACCCTTTCATTACCAATAAGCACTTTCAACACCTCTCAAAGATCATCAAGCACCACTCAGTATATTACAAAATACAAAGATTTTTTCCTTTTTATGGATTTAATACTGTGGACTTAGCTGTTTCTCCGATCCGCTGAAAAAATTAAAAGCCAAAACAAGAATTGAATCCGAAAGCCATTAAAAGTCAAAATGAAAAAGAAAACCTAAACCCTAACACCACTCTAGATATATATATACCAAAACAGAATTCAACCACAAAGACATTAAAAATCAAACGTGAAAAGAAAAAAAACCCTAACAGCACTAGATCTATAAATATAAGATGATCCATCCAAATACATACATAAAGTCTTACTTTTTCTAAAAGTAAAAGCAGAACCACGGATCGAAGAAAATCTATATAACACAAACATAAAGCCTTACCCTAATGCCTTGCTTTAGCCTTCAAAAAAAAAGAGAACCACAAATCTGAGACAATCAATGCAACAAACATTAAAACTTACTGATTTCATGCTTGCTAGCCTGAGGTGAAGTAAGAGCTTCTTTCCACTCCTCAAGCTTGCCGAAACATCTGCACTTCTTTGCACGCACTACTTTTGAGGTACCAGTGGCATCGGATAGCGTCACGTCATAAAATGTAGGAATACTCCTGACCTTAGCATTTAAAATAGAATCTAACCTATCTAAATGCCAAGGAGGGTTTACATATCTATTTGTGAAGATGGCAATTTGATCTGAAAATAACAACAAATCTCTCAATTTCATCTCTTGGTTCAAGATGGGCCTTGACCCCGAAATTCCTAAAATGAATGTTAAGCTGGAAAATAGATCTTCCCTCTCTACCCAAAATATTCAACAGAAACAACAATGGTGGTAGCTATGGAAAATCAAAGAGAAACTAGAGAGTTTTGAGTTTTTTAAATGGCACTGGGGATTTACTTATAAATAGATACAAATGCGTGCTGAACAAGTTGTGCTCCATTTCCTTGGAAATAACGGGCAACAGCGAGGTAAAAGCGAGGAAAATGGTCACGAATATGACGCCTGCAACGCACTAGGTCTTAATCCCCATGTGCTTTTACAGAGCAAAATGGTTTTTTTTTAAATTAAAACTTCGCTTATTTGCTTTTAAATGCTCTGATTTTTTTATCTTTGTTTTCTAGGGTTTTGGACAGATAAGGAACGCTCAAAACACATTTATTAACGCATTTCATTAGGCTAATCAATTTTGATTTTTGTTAGTTAACTAGTTATTTTTAAAAATATCTGAATTAATTATAAGTATTTTTTATTTTTCAAATTTTTAATCTATGCTATATATGGCACATTATAATTAATTTGTTCATTGAAAACCTATCACACTTAATCTATAGTTTTATCTATAGTTTTCTTTCATATAATTATTAAAAGTTTTTTTTTCTTTTTTAAAGGTATATTCTGATTGGCCCTTGCTATTTTTGGAAGGTTTTGTAAATATTTGAAAAAAAATAGAACGTACCAATTAGAAGAAGACAAGGAAAAAATCAAAGGTCTTTTATAATGTTTTTGGAAAACATGAAACTGGATGAAACATTTTTTTAGTTCCTTTATTTTTAAACTAATTCTATGAGGTGATATAATTTAAGAGAATAATTTATTTCTTAACTAAATATTTTTTATTTTTAATTAAAAAAATAAGATTTATAATTTAGTTTTGAGAATCATAATAAAAAGAATATTGATTAATGCTAATAATAATTAAAAATAATATAAATTTAAATATCTTAAATATATTTATTCATATAATTTTAAATAAAAAATTCTTTATATAATTAAATATATCTTTTTAAATTATTGAAATAATTCATTTCACCATACTTTGATATATAATACATTAATAATACTTGTATACTTTGAATAGATTATCATACTTATATTATAATAATTAAATATTAAATAACAATCCATATTTATTATTATATCAATATTATCATAAAATAAAATAAAAAAATATACATACTATAATGATTTATAATGATTTATTATTATATATAATGTATATTTATAAGATTTTACAATAATTTTTAACCATTATAAGTATGTATATTGTATTTACTTTCTATTAGTAATATAATACAATAATAAATTTTATCAATTAAAAAATAATTATAAGTATGTATTTATTATTTTCTTAGATGGTTTTGTATATGATTTGATGTTTCAAGTTTTGCCAACTCACCATCCCCATTTCACTAGCATTAATGTCTACCATGTACTCTAGCTCAGGCTAACCATTATGGACTTACGAGGATCTTTTAATTAATGTTTGTGTTGTTAGGCACTCAAACATTCCTAGCCATCACCCTCTATCACTGTCCAAACTGCCCCAAAAAACCAGTCAAGCAATAGATTGCAATGAACGAAAAAAATCATGAACACACCCAAATTGTAGATAATACGGTGGGCTACATTAATCAATCCTCTAGCACCCAAAGAATACTCTTGACATCTTAGCAACTAAACACGAGATATTGCCATCAAATTTTTTCTTTATTTTATGTTTGAGAAAAAATAGCTCCTACCAGTACCCATGTCGTTTCTAGAATCCCCATAAATAGGAAAATGATAGTTTTTTGCAATTCAAATTTTTTTATCTGCTCAATCTTATGACTCCATATGTTTAAACTTTAAGAGAATATGTAGATTCTCACTTCAACATCTTTTGATCTAAAATCCTATTTTTTATTACATCCATTCATTACCATGTAGTTAAGGCTTCCTTTAGAGTATCGCCTATTCCTTCATTAAAGATCACATTCAAAAAAATTATCTATCCTAGGACAATTGATACCTTAATTTGAATTGTTTATTGTTGAATTTAATGGACTAATGGTTTCAAATGTAGCAGGGGTCATGTTTAACAAACCAAATGCAGCATGTTGAATTCGCACTATGGTGGCTAATAAATAATTCATTTCCATTCTCTTCCATAATCTGGAAATACCTTGTTGTCTTCATTTGTGAAGCCAATTTCTTCAACTTTTCATGGATCTCCTTTGTTTGTGGATGTGATCTATCTCCGGCACAAAAAACATGCTCCATTTTATTGCCTTCAATCCAACTACATCTAGTTATCTTTTCAATTTTATTCTTTTGTCAATCTCCTTATTATTTGAATATCACACACGTTCCCACTTTAATATAGATATTTTACTAAAGAACATAAGTTGCATGGTAGTCTTAGGATCCACTAAAAAAGTTGCACTTGAAAAACTCAGTTTATATTCATATATGATCTGCGTGCACAATAATAAAATACATCCACACAACCACCACAATTCTAACTTACTTCTTAATAATAAGGTTTAGGGTGTATGAATTTTTTGATTGTGTCCACTTCCATGGAATCTACCAGTAATATTGTCGTGTAATTTCATAGCCCCAAAGACCTAGTTATTCCATTATTGTATATCTTCTATATTGTGTTATATTAGTTCTTACACTTAAATGACATTCATATATTGTAATAAGGGAGTAGATATGTACAAGAATTCCTTCTACAATGACACTTGTTTGTAGAACGGCACTTAAATACACTACCTTTTAATATGTAAACCTTAATTTATGGTTTCACATCAACGACCTATTGGCTTATCCCTTGCACCTTCTTTCGGTGCAAGTGCTACTAAATATGATATAGAAAGCATTTGAGAGTAGTGAAGATTTTTCACTTAAAAAAGATTTCCCAGGATTGTGAATAAATGCAGTGGCCACCGCCTTCTAAATTAACTACGTCAGAAACCTAAAATGTTTGAAAGTTGAACAACGAAGTTGAGTAGAGCGTGAATCGAAGAAACTTGAGCTTTTAAGGAAAACATGAGCACCACAAGTGACATTATAATAACATTCAACCAGGCAAGGGGCTTTGCCAACTTTTGATTTTCTAGTTCTGGTGATTTAAGGATCAAAAACCCTCCTTGAATTGGCTTCCTCAAAATAAAAAACTACGCTTGCCCAAATTCACTAGAATACTAACATTGTAATCAACATTTGCCCATATGACATTGCAAACCTATGAGCCATTCAATGTCAGAAACACGCACTTGGACTAGTACAAATGCGTCCAAATGTATGTTCCATAATGTTCTACAAATCCTTCATTAAATATAGCCAATGCCCATATACTCATTTTACTATTATTTTTGTAACTCATAAATCTTATTCATGGTGATGGCAAGGAAGCTTCGGCTAATGCAGAAGTTGAAACTCCTAGAAAAGGCATAATTAGCATCTACAAATCCCTCATTACTGGTGGCATTGTTGGTGGATTCTAAGCAGTCATAACCTTCTTTATTCTGCTTCATTTTCGTTAATTTCTTCAAATTTTTTGATTATTTCAACAGTCCTCGGTTTGCAATTGTGTTTAATCAACTTATTTATATATCTATCTTCCTTGAAATTTATTTCTTTTTTTATACACTTTAGGCCCTTAAAATTGCAAGGTAGGTCCAAGGATAGGTGGTTCATGTTCGTCTATGCCCCTAACCGCTTCCGCTTGTGCTTGTTCTTGTTCCTCACAAGCCAGCCGACTCAATGTCCTTCGACTGTATTTTTCTTCTAAGGGTACTTGAGTGCTCTCATTGCCCCATCCAAGTGCTTGGTGAGAATTGTGCAACCTTTAGATCTCTCAAGGCCATCATCCATTACGACTGTGCACTTCTCGAGCTTGTCGTACTTGGAATTAATTGAATAGGGTTTCTTCCATAGTTTTTGATTGCAGGCCATCGATGAGAATTTCTTTGTGCGAAGAATTTTTATAAGCCAATTTATGTATTTTGTGTAGGAGTTGCATGTCTTTCACGACATCATCACAGAGAATGTCAAAAACTTGGTCTATGTTGAAGAGTTTTAACATCAATTTATGCTTGTAGAAAAGGCTAATAAAATCACTGCAACCTATTTTGTGTGATTTATTTGATTTCTCTCAAACCCTAAAAAAATACTAGATGCTGTCAGATCCCTAGTAAGCTAAGGCTTTTGTCGTTATGCTGCCATTCCATAGGTTTGTAGGTTTGAAAGATTTGTGTGAATTTTTAAGAGGTTGCAGAATCTTCGAAGGACATAATAATAATTTGATTTGCTTAATGTTTTTTCAGCTTTTTCTTTTTCTTTCTTGTAGAGTTAAATCGACAAAGTTTGCAAGTTAAACATCCTAAAGCCATAGCCAAATATAATCAATGTCTCTATATTTTATTCAACTCTTCATACCAACAACTTCGTAGGTCAGTGTATTTTTTTAAAAGTTTAGTATATGCATGGCCATAGTCAAAATATACAAATGCTTGAAGTATTGGCCTACCATGACTCTTGACATATAGGTTCACATTTCCTTGTAATGCAGTTTACAAGTCCTTATTATGAAAATCTAAATCGCAAATCATATGTTATTCATTCAATAGCTACTGGCATCTGAGACTATTTAATGTAGGTTTTCCTTTAAAAAAATCACTTGTATTAGTATTCATAGCTCTATTCTTTGAAACATTTAACAATTGAACAATTTATGGCATTGCTAATGCTACTACATATGGATATAAGATAGACATGGTAGTGATGTTGCTCAGCAGGGTTCCAAGAAAGTTTGTGAAAACTGAATTGGAAAATAAAGATCCTTTGCAACAAAAGCCAGAGTACTAGACTTTTTTAATAATGCTTTATTCCTTCCACATCATGAATGTTCTCATGGTCATCTAAGTAATTTGAGAAAGCTTCAGGTTAGATAGAGATCCTAGGGAATTTCAACGTAACTGGTAATTGCTTGTAAAGAGTTGAATTCTTGTAGTGTTCCTCAAAGTGTTTGCATTTGCAACCTTTAGCTATTGCAACTTTCCTTTGATTTTGTTTATCTTGCTTTATGATACTAATGTTGTTAATAATAGGAGTGCAAGTTCCAACTTTCATTGGATTCAAGAACAATGAGATTCAAAACCTCAGTAGGCACAATTAAACTCAAAGCAATTTGTTTCCACTCCAAATTTGTATTGGAATAATTTTCTATATCAAATGGTACAAACTGGTCGTTTACTGTCAATGTTGTGTAGGGTTTTAATTTGGGTTTGGAGAAAAAATTGTAATAGAAAATCCTATGAAGGATTTATGTTTAGTTGTTGATGGAAATTTATGTTTGAATTTTTTCCTTTGTTTAAATTGGTTGTAGAGGCAAATATTTTAAGTTCCTAAAAAATTAACCATAACATAAAAATATACCACTATTATTTTGCCACATATCTAAAGAAATGCTTACTAATAGTAGAATTATGGTAATTCATTGATTTTGCCTCGTAAATGGGGCTTAAGTAGGAAGGGCATATTAGTTGAAAAGTCCTAATCTTCCAAGAAGCCAGCCAAGAAGAATCCATTTTTCTTTCGAGTAAGTAAAATTTCTTTCAGTGATTTGGAAATTTGGAATAGTTTGTACATCTAATTTTGCATACAGGTAGCCTCTTGTATATAATGTAGTGGTTGGTTGTAGTTTAGGACAACATCTTAGAGGTAGAAGATTAATGGTATCAGATTAGGAGTTTGAAGGAATTTCTAAATCCTCACATATTGGAGGACTATTGTAATTGAATTGATGTATTTGGCCCTAACCAGGAAGGCCTTATAGCCCAGCATGTATCAATAAAATTGGATGAAATATATATGATCTCCACTGCATTCTCTCTCTCACTGTTGTGTAATTTCTTTCATGTGTGATCTCTGCAAGGTAGATTTGGATCAGGGTGTGCCTTTGGCCCCTCTTCCCGACCTACCTTGCATCAAATTTGAACTCATTTGAGTGATCCAAGGGAAGTTGACAGTAAAAGTTGGAAAAGTTGTCAATGATAACTTTGCAACTTTTAAAAGTTGTCATGACAAGAATCGACTAAGTTGTCTTAAGGCATGTAGAATCAATTAGGGATTCATTTGGGCAATTTTACTTGAACCTTGGAACTATTTAAGACCATTTCTAACCAGTGCTAAAGGTTGGCATCATTTGTATTTTCTTTTATACAAGCTTAATACATTGGTAATCTCTACAAACTGGGAATAGTGAGAAGAACTCGATCATCCAAGTGAACCATGGATTGATCCGAGCAAGATCTTTGCATATTTATTTAGTGTTTTGTTTATAGTTCATTTTTGTGTGCAATTTTAGTTTGTAGTCTTTGTTTTATTATTTGTAAATAAATCTTTCCTCTATGACTAGTTCACTGGTCTATATAGGGTTGAGAGACCAAAAATTTCTCTAGCATGAGTTACACCGGTGGGTTCTGTACGACCTTATGGGATATGCTAGATAAATGTATATATTGTGCGAATATGGAGTCTTGTCTTCAGATTTTTAGGATAACCAATTTTGGCATCAAACCCTAGGTGAGTCACAGTGAACCCGGCTAGGAGGCTTGACAGTTGCAGATAATAGATGGAGGGTTTATGGGATTGGTAAACGCAATCTAGTGTCAAGGTAGTGAAGAACAGAGGTTAAAGAGTCATGATAATGGAGGAGAAGAGATGGTAAATATTGTGAAGTGATTTTTGAGACCAATTCATCGCTGCAACCAGGAAAAGCTAGTAGCTCCTAAAAATAGGCCTAAATATAGGAAGGAGGTGTACGAACATAGTGAGGCTTAAAAACCCTTAAAATCTTGAAGGTCTTCGAAAAGGGTATCTGAAACTTAAAATTTTTTGGGGAATTTCTTGGGAAGTTGCGCAATTATTGCCTGGAAGGTGTGTAAGGAGACCTAATTAGGCCTAAAAAGGCTAGTAGCCTTTTTCACTTAGTTTGAAGAAATCGAATCATAATCCTAGAAGTTTGGGAGCTAGATCATCTCAAAATCATTGAAAATGAACAATTAGGAGACCTTCCATCTAGTTTGCAAAGGTATCAAGTTTGGTGGTGTATGGAGGTGGACTTAGTGAATTGAGTCCATGGAGAGTAAATGGAGGTAGAATTCAAATTTCACTTGGTAGTGAGGTCTTGGTGTGAGGGGAGATTGAGGGAAGAATTCCTATAGTATAGGGTCCTGATAGAACCCTAGTTAGGTCAAGTGAAATACCTAGGAGTGGTCCTAAAGGGTTAGGGCTTGTTGTGAAAAGACCTCCCTATCAGATAGCCCTTGTGTGTAGACTAGAAATGTTTTGTTATTGGATGCATTGCTAGGTGGAGATAGTGTGGAGGAAGAAATTGTGGAATAAATGGAGATTTCTTGTAGGACATTTCTATACATATATATATGATTTTGATCATATTTGAGAATGGTGTTTTGACATATATCTAACTCCTCATTAGAAGAATTATTAGGATATTCTATAATAATAACAACATAATCAATGTCTAGACCTTTGATTATGATGGTATTTGATGAAGGGTGCTCCCCTTAATATCACAAACACATAACAGAAACAGAGAAACAACAACAATATGCAAGAACAAAAAATGGGCTTCTCCACAAATGTGGAATTACAAACTTTCAGAATTACAATATGCAAAGCCACATGGGCAATCCCTTACAATATTCTGTAGGACAAAGCCTCAAATCAATACCCAGATTTACTACCAGAACTATCCCGACTACCTAAGACAACACTATAGCCTTCCTTATATAGGAAATTTTCCACCACCTGGGAAGGTTCTAGAATTTTTAGCCAACAAGGCTGACCAAACTTAGAATTATTTTATTTTACAATTTATTACATCAAAGTCAGCTCAAAATAACTTTTGAAACCCAAACAAAAATTTTGAAGGAAAATCATTTTCTATTATTTCAGGTGACCCAACTTCCAAAGACCATAAGTCATCGCCAGTTGACCCGATTGACTATTATAACCCCATTCTAAAAAGGCCACGAAGCGCTCTATAGCCTTGACTCACACAAGTGCCTGTCACTCAAATTTTTGACCTCATCCAGGGCCTCTAAAGCCTTCAAAACTGAGTTCAAAGTTTCTGTACCCTGTTGCCAATACCAAAAATCTTCAATATCTACAAAGCTAGACTTGATCTGTCAATGAAACTTTACTGGCAGGCTGATATGACCAAAATGAACCTCCAGGGAAGAAATCAGAACATTCCAAGATCGGATGAACAACTTACTAAAAATAGTAAGTTTCCATAAATAGCAACTTTGCACAAGATAGCCCTTATTGAATACGAAAACAAAAATATTTTTGGGTGATGCAAGATTGCTCTTACACCCAGGATGCTCCTACATTAGACACCTGGGGTAATTTGAGAAGTGACCCTGTCACGACTCAGGTGTGTAGAGGAAAACCAAGATGGTTAACCTCCTCCTTTGTTAGCCATGATGAATCTTCAACAGGTCATCCTTTCCACTTGACCATATATTCTTCATATGTCATGTTCCTTGTGCTTCTGCCAACATGACTATCTAGTATGTCTTCAATCTCCTTGTTATTTGAACTAGTTGCTGGAATACTCCACTATGCTGTTGTAACCTCATCTGCAACACTTCCTTCGTGATACTCTATCAGATCTGAAACATTAAATACTAGTGAAATATTCAGCTTAGTAGGCAACTCAACCTCATATGCATTTCTTGAATCATGCTTCTTCAGTATCCTACATGGTCCAAACTTCTTCATTTTCAACTTGTTATATGTACCAACTGAAAATTGCTCCTTCCGCAAATGAACCATGACTTCATCTCCAACCTTAAACTCCTTATGCCTCCTTTTCTCATCTGTCTTAGCCTTATACTGCGCATTAATCTTGGTAATATGCCTCATCACCTCCTCATGGATGTTCTTTAAATGTTCTGCAAAATCCTTAGCTTCAGCACTACTTATTTCTCCTTTATCTATCTTTCTCAACTCAGATGCATTTCTGGGACTACTCCCATATACAATCTGGAAAGGTGATTTACCAGTGCTCCTATTGACAGAATTATTGTATGCAAATTTTTCTTGTGGTAAAATCAAATCCCATCCTGTTGGCTTAGCTCCAACCAAACATCTCAACAAATTTCTCAAACTGCTATTCACCACCTCTATCTATCCATCAGTCTGTGGATGATGTGATGAACTGAACTTCAAATCTATATTCAACTTCTTCCACAATGTATGCCAAAAATATCCAATGAACTTAGTGTCCCTATCTGAAACTATACTCTTTGGAAAACCATTTAGTCTCACCACTTCTCTGAAAAATAATTCTACTACATAAACAACATCATTAGTCTTCTTACAGGGAATAAATGTGCCATTTTTGAAAATTTGTCAACTACCACAAAAATTGAATCATGTCCCCGATGTGTTCTTGGTAAACCAAGAACAAAGTCCATACTAATATCCTCCCAAGGCTTCTCTGGTACAGGTAATGGCTGATACAACCCAGTATTTTGCTTCACTCCTTTCGCCATCTGACATACTCTACAACTCTATATAAACTTCTTGACATCTTGCTGCAACTATGGCCAATAACAATTCTCACTAACCAAAGCAAGGGTTTTATCATGACCAAAATGTCCAACCAATCCTCTGCTATGCTTCTCCTTGATGAGATTCTCCCTCATAGAACTTCTTGGAATGCACAATTGACTCCCTCTGAATAGCATATCATCTTGAATGATGAAATCCAGCCACTTTTTCCTGTCTAGAGTAACAGGTTCTATACAAGCCTTCCAAGCTTCACTAAAATTAGGATCCTCTGGATATAAATTCTTGAGTTCCTTGAACCCAACCACCTCAATCTGCATCTCTGTCAGCAATAGTTTCCTTCTGCTAAGTGCATTTGCAACCCTATTAGAGTTTTCACTTCTGTGTTTCAAAACAAATGTATAACTCTGTAAAAACTCAACCCATTTCAAATGCCTTTGATTCAACTTTCCTTGACTATTCAACTATTGCAAAGCTTGATAATCAGTATACAAAACAGACTCCTTAGGAAGCAAATAGTGCCTCCACTTCTTCAATACCTGAACTATAGCATAAAATTCCTGATCATAAACAAAATATTTCCTCTTGGCATCATTTAACTTCTCACTAAAATAAGCAATAGGCTTACCTTCTTGGCTCATAATAGCTCCTATTGCAATACCACTAGCATCACAGTCTACTTGAAACACCTTATTAAAATATGGAAGTGCTAAAATAGGTTGTTCTATAACTTTATGTTTCAACAATTTAAAACTCTTATCTACCCCATTAGTCCACTTGAACTCTTTTCTATCCCCTCTCATTGTTTCAGTCAAGGGTCTACAAATACTGCTAAAATTTTTGATAAAATTTCTGTAAAAGCTAGCCAAACCATGAAAAGATCTTACCTCAGTAGCACTCCTTGGAGTAGGCCATTCAAGGATAGCCTGTACTTTCTCTGGGCCCATTTTTAGAACTTCTGCTGAAACTACAAATCCCAAATACACTAACTCCTTCTTCACAAAACTGCACTTCTTCAAATTTATTAACAATTTCTCTTCTCTCAACTTCTCAAAATCCATATGAATATGCACCATATGCTCTTCCAATGTCTTACTAAAGATCAAAATATCATCTAGGTACACAATGACAAACTTACACAGAAATTCTTTCAGAACCTTGTTCATGAGCCCCATGAAAGTGCTTGGTGCATTGGTTAGCCCAAAAGGCATGACTAACCACTCATATAGTCCTTCCTTTGTCTTGAAGGCAGTCTTCCATTCATCTCCTTCTTTGATCTAAATTTGGTGATATCCACTCTTCAGATCTATCTTTGAGAAATACACAGCCCCACTCAAACAATCCATAATATCATCCATTCATGGCAATGGAAACCTATACTTGATTGTGATCTTGTTTATTGCTCTGGAATTTGTACACATCCTCCACTCTCCATTCTTCTTTGGTGCTAATACTGCTGGTACAACACATGGACTCAGGCTCTTTCGAATCAATCCCTTCTGTAAAAACTCATGTACTTGTCTGTTCAACTCTTCACTTTCCGCTGGTGTCATTCTGTGTGCTGCCTTGTTTGGCAAACTAGCTCCTGGAATCAAATCCATCTGATCACTGATCTTCCTTATCGGTGGTAATCCATCAGGTACATTATCAGATATAATATCTTGAAACTCATTCAACAAATCTGCAACCTCTACAGGTACATCCTCTACTTCCTCTTTACCAGCTTTTGGAATTAAAGCAAAACACACATGCTCATGCCTCATACCATCTAGGAATTTTCTTCCATCAACAAAAGTTATTCTTGCATTACCACATACCTTTTCTTTGGTCTCCTTCAATGGCTTTAGCTTATGTCGCACTCCATCCTTTGTTAGGGAATAGGTATTCGCACAACTATAATGTACATCACATTTGTCAAACTGCCATGGCCTACCCAAAAACATGTGACATGCATCCATAGGTATGATATCACATAGTACCTCATCATGGTAGCCGCCAATCTTGAACTTTACTAGGTATTGTTCACTGACCATGACCTTGTGGTCATCCTGCACCCAAGCAATTCGATATGGATGTGGGTGTTTCTGTCTCTTGAGCTTCAACTTTGTCACCATCTCTTCTGACACCAAATTGTCATTGCTTCCACTATCAATAATCACATCACAACATTTAACCTCACACTTGCATCTAGTGCGAAATAGACTCCTCCTTTGTTTAGGTTCATTCTCACCACTCAACAGGACTCTTCTATTAATCAACGTTTCTCCTCTTTCAACATCTTTAGAATTTGAGGATTTGGCATCTTCATCTACATGTGCCACTCTGGCATGGCCTTCATTCCTCCTATCTATCCTTCCTTGACATTGAGGACATTCAAATTCCGTATGACCTTCTTCTCCACAGTGAAAACATGTTCCACGGAAGCCTCTTCTTCTTGAACCTTGTCCTCTTCCTCTTCCTCTCTGATCTTTATTGTTCTGATCTTGGAAATAATTAGAGTTGTTTCCTCTCTGATTTTGACTACTACTGGCCTCGTCCTTCTTTTTTGAATCTTCATTTCGGCCTTTATATGACTGTCCTCCAGATCATCCACCGTGACCTCTTCCATTTTGTCTGCTCTCAAACTTCTTGTTCAGCTTTTCCTCTACTTTTAGGGAAAACTGGTATGCCTCTTCAATACTATTCATTCAAACTAGATCCAGCTCCTCTTGAATGCTTGGCCTCAACCCATTAAGGTAACGAGCAACTTTCTCCTTATCATCTTTCGCATGGCCTATTCTGATGAGGATTCGATAGAACTCCTCTGTATACTCCTGAACAGATCATTCTGCTTGCTTCAAACTTTGCATTTTCTTCCGTAGGTCAAGCTCATAATCAATAGGGATGAACTATCACTTCAATTTATCCACCATATGATCCCATCTTGTGATTTTATCTTTCCCTCTTCTATTTCGCTCCAATTGAATCTCTTGCCACCAGATCTTCGCATGACCTTTCAGTCTGGCCTTCGCGAATTTGACCCTATCAGGATCCTCAATATCTTCATACTCAAAATATTCTTCACATTCATTGGTCCAGTCGATCAACTCCTCTAGGTTAAGATTTCCTGAAAATGAAGGAACCTCAATCTTAGGTCTTTTCCCGATCTTGGAAATGGCCCAAAAAAGTCATTCTTCCTCCCAGTTCATAATTTTTACTTCTTCTTGATCTTCTTCTTTGGCTTCATCCTCATCCTCGCTTTCATCTCTGACATTAAGATTCATTCCTCTATGAATCTCTTCTTGCAATGCTCACACTTGTCTCTAGAGCGCTCTAACCTCAGGTGTTACAACACCAGCTCTTCCGCCACGTTCCCTTCATGGAGGCATTTTCGTGATGTGCACGGAAACCCTAACCATGGTCCTGGTGCAAACTACCTCATAGTCGGTGATCTGTTTACACATTCAGGAACTCCTGCTCTGATACCACTTGATTAAGGGTGCTCCCCTTAATACCACAAACACATAACAAAAACAGAGAAACAACAACAATATGCAAGAACAAAAAATGGGCTTCTTATTATCTCCACAAATGTGGAATTACAAACTTTCAGAATTACAATATGCAAAGTCACATGGGCATTCCCTTACAATATTTTGTAGGACAAAGCCTCGAATCAATACCCAGATCTACTACTAGAACTATCCCGACTGCCTAAGACAACACTATAGCCTTCCTTATATAGGCAATTTTCCACCACCTGGGAAGGTTCCAGAATTTTTAGCCAACAAGGTCGACCAAACTTATAATTATTTTATTTTATAATTTATTACATCAAGGTCGGCTCAAAATAACTTTTGAAACCCAAACAAAAATTTTGAAGGAAAATCATTTTTTGCTATTTCAGGTGACCCAACTTCTAAAGACCATAAGTCATCGCCAATTGACCCGATTAACTATTATAACCCCATTCCGGAAAGGCCACGAAGTGCTCTACAACCTTTACTTGCACAAGCACTTGTCACTCAAATTTTTGACCTCATCTAGGGCCTCTAAAGCCTTCAAAATTGAGTTCAAAGTTTTTGTACCCTGTTGCCAATACCGAAAATCTTCAATATCTACAAAGCTAGACTTGATCTATTAATGAAACTTTACTGGTAGGCTAATATGACCAAAATGAACCTCCAGGGAAGAAATCAGAACATTCCGAGATTGAATGACCAACTTACTAAAAATAGCAAGTTTCCATAAATAGCAGCTTTGCACAAGATAGCCCTTATTGAATACGAAAACAAAAATATTTTTGGGTGATGCAAGATTGCTCTTACACCTAGGATGCTCCTGCATCAGTATTAATTATCAAGATTTGGTGTATGTGAGGTATTGTTGATCCCTAAGTTTTGTTGTCTATTAGTGTTTACACTTAGTCATTTTCTAGGCAATGTTGGTCGATCATCATTGTGACCGAGCCATCTAGTAAAGGCTGAGTTATGTCTAGACTTGTATCTTATATAATTACCAAGCAGTAGTTACTATCCAGCAAGTTAGAGGTCACCGAGTACTTCATTAATAGCCGAGCATTTTATGCTGAGTTGTGTAGATATATTAGTGCCAAGCACCAGTATATGAAGAACAGTTAATGTCGAGTGTCAAAGACTTCATATGCCGAGCAAGCCAAATTTGATATATGTGTTTGTAATGGCACAAACACTTAGATAAACCATTTTGGCTGACATCTACACAATATCTAGTGTTTGTTGAAGGAATCATGGAGGTGATTATACTTTATATTTGTAATCATTAATCCCTATGTAATCTATGTAGCCAATCAGATTTAGGGAATGCTTAAGCAACATAAATAGAGAATCTAGATTGTTGATCTTGATCTAGAGAGTTGATTTGTTGTCTATATAAGATGAGATCTGAACCCTAAAACATAGTAAGAGAGTATAAATTATCTCATATACAGAACATAGAAGCATTTTGATATAGGCAGAGATCAGTAAAAGTGACCGAGAAAGGCAGTGAAGGATAGAATAGAGATATATTTGATTAAGGAGATCAAACTAGTATTGGAAGGAGAAGATTTGTTATCAGCATCATAGTGAAAACTGAAGGATCGGGTACTGAGACATTTTAACAGGTGAATCGGGGTAAATCTCTTAACAGAGTGGTCCTAACAGGCCTATTTAAATCTCTTAAGAGAGTGCTTACTTTTTTGTAAGTTTAAATCCTTTTACCAAGGTAGATTGAATAAGTTTGCAAGCTCTTAACAGGGCAGACCCCTCAAAGAGTAGATCATTAGTTTATGATCAAACATTGTCACCCTAATAGGAAAAATTTAATACTGCAGTAGTGAAGATTTGTGGGTGTCATCCCCACCCCAGTTTTACCTTTCAAGGGTTTCTAGGTAGCCAAAATCTTTGTGTTATGTTTCAATTTCATGGATGAAGATTAGAATGTTAGATCTATTTCAGTATTGAATTTGATGTTTATGTTAATCAAGTGAATTTATATCAAAATGGAATTAATAGTAGATATCTGATTCACCCCCCCTCTTAGTATAGTAGATATCTGATTCACCCCCCTCTTAGAATATAAGGTCTCTGATTTTGAATTCATGAAGCAACAAAATGAATTTGAGAAAAAAGTATTTATTCCTTCTCCGCTTTCTAAGGAACTAAAAAGTAATTTTGTTGCCGCTTCCATTAATGAAATGATTGAAACTATAAAGCCTGATTTTTATGATATTGTGACATATGTCGCTCCTTGGACTCCTTCTGATATGACTGATAGATATGGTCATGGTTATCATTTGCTTAAGAAATCAGGATTTAATGGGAAAGGATGTGGTAAATATGAACAAGGTATATAAGTACCTTTAGATAATGAAGTTTATGATCATACATATGGATTAGGATTCAATCCTTATAGACAACCATCGGCTTTTTCTCTTAATGTTAATCATATTTGTAGTGGACAGTTGAAGTTGATTAACCCACTACTTATTGACATTAATCAAGAACCTTCCTTGGATATTTTTCCTAAAGATGAAGCCTTACTGGAATTTTTAGGGGTTTATGAAGATTTACCTAAGTTTCATCACAAACAACGAAAACCTTATTGTTTAAATACATATGCTTATTTTGGAGAACATGATGAACATGATACTCTTCCTTTACCGATGGATCCTCTGATAAGAAGTGATTTGTTAATAACTAAAACTATTGATATTCAAATGGATGAAAACAACTTTGAAAGGATGATAAAAATTGGGAAATGTTTGAATCAAGATGAGCGTAAGCAGTTGGTTTCCCTTTTACTTGAATTTAAAGACATCTTTGCTTGGACATATTCAGATATGTCAGGTATTGACTCTAAGATTGTTACTCATAACATTGTTTTAAAACCAAATATGAAACCTATGAAACATAAAATTCGAAAGATGAATCCACGAATTGCTTTATTAGTCAAAGGTGAAATTGAAAAATTATTGGATTCTGGATTTATCTATTCTATTGATTACTTAGGTTGGATTTCAAACATTGTGCTTGTGTCAAAAGGAGAAAATAAGATAAGGATGTGTACTGATTTTAGAGATTTAAATAAGGCATCCTTGAAAGATGATTTCCCATTACCTAACATCGATATGATTGTGGATTCAACAACGGGTCATGTCTTATTATCTTTTATGGATGGTTTTTCAAGATATAATCAAATCTTTATCCCTCCTGAAGATCAATTTAAAACTACATTTATAACACCTTGGAGAACTTTTTATTGGGTCATGATGCCTTTTGGATTAAAAAATGCAAGAGCAACTTATCAACGAGCTATGAATTTGATTTTTCATGACTACATTCATAAGATCCTTGAAGATTATGTGGATGATATCTTAGCAAAATCTATACAAAGAGAAGATCATGTTACCATTTTACGACAAATATTTGAAAGGATTATAAGTTACAACATGAGATTGAATCCTAAGAAATGTGTCTTTGGAGTTGATTCCAGTAAATTATTAGGATTTATAATCTCTAAACGAGGCATAGAATTAGATACTGAAAATATTGAAGCTATTGTTAATATGCCTCGTCCTAAGAATATTTCTCAGTTATAGAGTTTACAAGGAAAAATACAAGCTATTCGTCACTTTATTTCTAATTTAGCGGACTGAACTATCCCTTTTACTTCCTTGCTTAGAAAGGATACCACTTTCTCTTGGAATGATGAGTGTAAACAAACTTTTGAGCAATTTAAGGAGTATCTTGCAAATCCTCCTATCTTGCAGCCTACTAATTTTGATAAACTATTCCATTTATACACTTCAGCGACTCCGCGGGCTATGAGTGTGTTGTTAGCTCAAATTGATGATGGTGGTAAAGAAAGACCTGTGTATTACATTCGTCAGACTTTACTTGATTATGAAAAAAGATACACATATTTAGAAAGACAATGTCTAGCTGTAGTTTATGCATGTCAGAAACTCAGGCATTATCTTATAAATGTTGAAGTTAATGTGATTGTCAAATTTGATCCTTTAAAACATCTTTTCTCACAGACTGATCTCTCTGGTCGGTTGGAAAAATGGGTGATGTTGCTTACAGAATTTGATCTTAATTTTATCTCTCAGAAGTCTATTAAGAGACAAGCATTAACAAATTATCTAGCTGAATCTCCTTGTCCTCACTTAGATACATGTTCCACTTCAATATAATTTCTTGATGCTAATATTCTAGCTATTCAACAGGATGATATTTGGGAATTATATTTTGATGGGTCTAAGTGTAAGATAGGTTTTGGTGTGGGTATCATCTTGATTCCCCCTACAAAAAAACCCATCCCTTTATCATACAAATTAACTTTTCCTTGTACTAATAATATTGTGGAGTATGAAGCTCTTATAGCTGGACTACGAGAAACTTCATCTATTAATATCAAACATTTACAAATATATGGAGATTCACAACTGATTGTTGAACAAATTAAAGGAGGATGTCAGACTAAGAATGCTAAAATGACACAATACAGAGATTTAGCTCTTGATGTGCCTTCACAATCTCCTCTTATATGATTCAGACTTTACCTAGGAAGGATATCTGACACGCGGACACCATGGCAAGTGCATCTTCTTTGGTTTGTCTCAAGAATAATGCTAAAAACTTTCAATTTACTATACAAACTCTTAAAAACCCTACAATTTTTGACAAGATTACCTCTGATTGTTTCAATTTGCATTCAGATGAATGGTAATCACATATTTTTCATTTTTTGAAGGATGGTACTTTTCCTGAATCAGTAATAAGGAACACACATAATCATATTAGGAAGCTTGCAACATGTTACATTATTTTAGGAGATACACTTTATAAATGCTCTTATGAAGGATTATTATTAAGATGTCTCAATAGAACTAAAATCCTTGTAGCTTTGGCAGAAGCTCATTCTGGTTCTTGTGGGGGACATTTTGGTGGAAAATACCTGGTTAATAAATTGCTTAGAATGGGATATTATTGGCAAAAAATGGAACAAGATTCTTTCATGTTTGTTAAGAAATGTCCTCAATGTCAACAACATAGTAATTTGATTCATGCTCCTACTCGTGAGCTTCATGATCAGGTTTTTCCATGGCCTTTTAGTGTTTGAGGTTTTGACCTTATTGGAAAAATCTCACCGACTTCTTCTCAAGGACATACTTACATTCTCACTACTACGGATTACTTCATAAAGTGGGTCAAAGCTGCCCCTCTTCATTCAACAATGGCAAATGTTATTTGTGATTTCATCCTTAATAATATCATAACAAGATTTGGTATTCCTTCGACGATAATTTCGGATAATGGAACCTCTTTTAAAAACAAAGAAGTCACGAAATTCTTGGAAAAATATAGAATTCAACATAGATTTTCAACTCCTTATTATCCTCAATCTAATGGACAAGCTGAAGCATCAAATAAAATCATTGAACAAATTTTGAGAAAAATAGTTAGTAAGCATGCGAAAGATTGGCATACTCAACTAACTTATGCTTTATGGGCCTATAGGACTAGTGTTCGTACTACCACGGGTACTTCTCCTTACAACCTTGTCTATGGTACTGATGTTATTATACCTTTGGAACTGGAAATACCTTCTCTATGTGTTTCATTTCATGGGATAATTGATAAGGATACTTTTCGTGAACAATGCTTACAAGAGCTAGAAATATTGGATGAACAACAAATACATGCATTAGAACATATAAAAGCTTATCATAAATCTCTTTAGAAACAATACAATCATAAGGTAATTGAACGAACATTTGTCGTTGGTGATTTAGTCCTTTATGAGAATCAATGGAATGTGAATGCTTTACCGAGCGAAAAAGGAAAATTTAGCCCTAATTGGCTTGGACCTTTTGTGGTTATTGAAGACTTTGGTTCGGGTGCTTATAAACTTGCTAATATGGATGGTGTTTCTTTTAAGGAACCCATTAATATTATGCATCTTAAACGTTATTATCCTTAAGTTATTCATTCTTTCCTTGTGCATTTATGTATTCCTTATAAATTTTATTTTATAGGTTATGTAGTTCTAGCAAAATTACATATTGAATATATTCATGCACTTTCTTTCTTTCTATTAAGTTTTATATTGATGAAAACATAGTAATCAAACATAGAACTAATTAGTAGAGAAAGTTTTTCATTCATCAAAAAGAATTTTCAAGTTCTGATACATATGTGGCCAATGCCCCTATCTATCACTATGCTCTGATGGCCGATGGCTTCCAGATCTCTCTGCCCTATGATAGGAAGATGAAGATTTGTGTGTCCATGTGTGGCTCCTTGATATGCTCATACCCTGTGGATGCTCTTGAGCACTCTGTAGCTTAGCTATTAGCTTCTCCTCCCTTTCTCTGCACAATCTCAGCTCTCGTTGGATGCATGCAAAGATATCGGCATGCCTATCGGGATCTTTGCATCCAATGGAAGAATCTCGCTCATCGGCTGGTAGTCGGTAGGATATAATTATATCCTTGAGAATCTCGGATACAAAGCTCATCCACTCCTCTATGCTAGATGTAGAATGAAAACATTTATCAGTCTAGTATCTTTTTATCTCAAATCAAATCACATATTTAATCAAATTTCATATTTCATACCTGGGTCTCCCTCCTGGACGTTGCTAAAGTGTCTAGATGGCAGGGGCATGGAGTGACTACTCTCTCCACGCTCGCTATATCTAGGTCTCAATGGTGGTGTCTCTGTGTGGGGTCGTGGGGGCCATCATGATCTTAGTGGTGATGCATGAGTAATGGGTATATCTGCACTAGTATCACCAATTGGGGGCATGTCCTCAGCTCTCTCCTCTTCTCTCTCTACTCTCTCCTCCATGGGATCTCCCTCGGAGATGTGCTCCTCCTCATCTCTGATATCCTCATCCTCCTATGTGGTACCACTTGTATAAATCCTAAAATGGTCGCCTAGACTTTGGGCCCACATTCAACAATTTATCAAATCCTTGAATCAATATTTTCAAAAATCAGCATTTTATCAAATATATCAATTTCTTTGATCAAATCCTATTTTATCATTTTCGATTATTTTCTATGGGCTAACCATTTTATCCTAAAGTCTTTATTTATTTAAAAGGAATATTTTCTCTTTTTTTAATAAATAAAAAGCCCTCACTTTTCCTCTTATCCTAAGTTGTACAAATAAAGCACTATTCTTATTTTATAAAAAGAAGAAAAGTACTTTTTGTCTTATATGGACACAAAAGTCAACTCTTATTTTCTCATTGGAGGATATTTGTGCACATGGATTGGTCCTCTTTGATGCTCCACCATCGATTAAATCTTTTGCCTCTTAATCTCCATGGTCCATTCTTTCTCATTTCCTATAAAAGAAGAGCTCTCTTCCTCATTTGCAGATTCATGTTTTATGCTATTGTTATGCTGCAGGTTTTCTAGGTCTATTTGGAGCTTTCTTTGAAGACACTTTTGCATCCAAGCTTTGAAGCCTTTTGTTGCATTTCATCTAGTTTCATATTTGCTTTCATAGTTGCATGATAATGGCATTCTTAGCTTAGATTTTTTTTTTATGCAATAGATTAATCTCACATAGCCTAATTAAGAAGGTTGTAATCCTTTGTACTTTCCTTTCATAGCATAATTTGTACTTGCACTTTCATAGAGTAATTTGCATACTCATATAGGTTGCATTGCATCGCATTCATATTGATTTCATTGGAGATATTGGCACTCTTGCCCTTGTCTTCACTTAATCTCTCATTGTGTGGTTGACTAGCAAGGTCATTAGCTTAATAGCTCTAGCTGAGAGTAATTTTACAATCTTGCAACTCCATACATAGAGAGCTCTAGGTCGCTATTGAAAGTTTCTCTTTCATGGATTTCCTTTGATGTAATGACTTAGAGAAGTGCACCACTTGAGTGTGTACATTTTTGACACCCACCGTGGGGCAGAGTAGATTAGCTTTGTCCTTTAATTCATCATTTTCCCTCAAATTTTCAGCATATTTTTAGCTTAATTCGCGGTCTCTGGTTTTCTATTTTGAGTTTTTTGTGTGCAGATTTTACCCCAGGCAGTTTCTGCGCTTTTGTCCATGATTGCTGCACATCCATAACGTTCTCCTGCGCATATACACTTTCTGCGCTTTGGTTTCTCTGTCCTGCACATCCATAACATTTTGCTGTGCATCAACCCTTTCTGCGCATCCATCTCATACAGCTGTGCATTCATTTCACTATTCTGCACATCCATTTCTGATAATTATCCATTATTTCCATTTTCTGTCTTTTAGACTTTCTGCGCTTTGGTTTCTTTGTGTTGTACATCCATTACACATTGTTGTGCATTTAAAGTTTCTGTGCGTTAATTTTGATTTGTTGTGCATCTACTTAACTGTCCTATGCATTTATATCTTCTGCGCTAATGTTTCTATTTGATGCGCTTTCATTCACTATTTCTGTGCATCTGTACTATTACTTGTACCCGACAGTGAGTTGTTTTGAGCTATTTTGTCTATCTTGCAAGTTTTGGGTTCTCTGCTATCTTTTTGAAAATTTTTGAAAATTTCAGCATTTTGAAATCCGTGCCTCTAGAAAATAGGCACCCATTTTTGAGAAATTTTTGCAAATGGTATCGAAAATTGAAGTGTGATATATCGTTGGAAAGGTCTTTTCAAGCCTAATCCAATAATGCTAGTTTCATTCTTAGATTTTACCATTTGATCAGCTATTTTCCTTGCAGATTATCTGATTTTTGATGTGCTAACCATTGTGGGGCTAACAAGTTGTGCTTGTAGGTGCTCTCATTGCTTGAAATATTTTGCCAAAAGAATGCATGTCAAAGCTTCAAATGCACAAGGGCTACTAACAGTTTTTGTAGGGCTACCCAAAGCATAAAAACCCAATCAAGTGTTTGTTATTTATTTCATTTCAAGTGTGGCAATTACTAGTTGTTTCATTTCATAGGAACATAATATCTTGTGGAAGGAATTTTGAGGTGGTAGGAGAAGTATGCTCTTCACCCTTGTGGTGAACCAGAAAATCTTGACCCATCTTACGATTTTGGAAATAAGAGGGTAATTGAACCTCTTCTTGGTGTGTTTGGGAGAAAGCTTTGAGATAAAGGAGTATGCTCTTCACCCTTGTGGTGAAACAAAATCTTTGAACCTCATAAGTTGATCCACTTTTTGTGTAGATCTTTAGAATCCTTTAGCAGGCCTGCTCTTTAGCAATCAAGAGGAACGACCCAAGTGGGGACAAACTTATTGTCAGCTATTCTGACCTACTATAAACTCAAGACTATCAAGGACACAAAACCTTGGTAGACGTAGTGCTTGTCTTTGCTTGATGTGAGTACTTGTGGGATTGTGACCATGAGGAAAATATTGAGCAATAATGCTTAAGATACTCTTGAGGCCATGAGGTTTGTTACTTGTCGCAAGCTAAGGAGTCCCTTTGGGGAGCAAGAGGGGTACTATGAATGGAAGCCCTTATTAAGAACCATAGATAGAGGCCACCCTATTTTTTTGCTTAGCTTCTTGGTGCAAAGATTGATCCAAGTGGAATAACCCGGATCACCTCAAGATACTCACCATATGTGTTCCTTTGGTTGTGTCATTGACACTTCCATGACAAAGCCAACATCTATTGTGGGTAACCACTTTGTGTGAGGTGAGGGGACATCAAGTTGTGGGCCAAGTTGATAAGTAATGAGCCTTGCCTTTCTAGGATAGATATTGTTTGAAGTGTCTTCAATTGTGTAATACCAGTATTAACATTCTTGAACATTCAAACAATCGATAGTATTCATAGGGTGTTTTTCTATTTTGATATCACAAGTGTTTGTCTTGGCAAGGTTGCTTTTGCCCTTGTTTCAAGTGTTTTAAGACATGTTTGATCCCTTACTATTTGTAAACCTATCAAATTTCTACTGATATTATGATTGAGATAAAAAACATCAACCCTCAGACTGAAAATTTTGATCAAACAGAACTAAAAATGCACATTTCACATAATTCTGGTCAAGTGTCGTACAAACTAGCAATAGTATCACCTGGTTAGCCTAGAAAGTGTCGCCTAAGAATTTTCTATTGTATACCTGGTTTCAGTCCTTTCACAGTTGCTTTTAGTTGGCTAGGTCTTTATGAAGGTAACTTATCTTGCCGCTGGAAGCCTGTCTTTACTCTGAATTTTTGTTTTTAGCCTTCTAGGGGTAGTGTCATTTGATTTACCAAGTCACCTTGGGAAGAATTGTCAAGTTAGAAGATTATTCCTATTGAGAAAGTACATCTCTAGAGTTGTTAGTAATATTCTTGGAGAATGTTATTACTCTTTTTGTCCAAATCATTTCCATTCGAATTCAATTTTAACTATACAATTTGGCTAAGTCCATCCTCCTGGTTCAAACATGCAAGGATATTGATCCTTTGATTTAAGAACCTCTTTGATAGTGTTGGTAACGCCTTTTGCAATTTCTATCTTACCATTTCTTTTTTTGGACATTAGAGAACTTTGATTATCCTAGTTTGGTGTTGACACTTTGAGAGGTCACCTTATCATCAAGAATCTTTTTCTTTCATGTCAATTACAAGAAGGTACCAATTGAATCAAGGGAAATGACCCCTAGTTGCCTTTAATCAGTTACCCTTAGTTAAGACTCGTCAACAACGAAAGGGAAAAGAGCCCATTTTCGATCAATCTCCGAAAAGTGAGTTTGAGGTTTGTTTTGACCCAAAGAGTAATCCTAGTGAATTGAGTACCTTTGTAGCACATTTTTCATCGAATATGGAAATGAGTTATACCTTGACCAAACAACAAAGAGAAATAATAGATCAATCACTTGATGACATTTTTCAGAGACATAGGAGAAACATGTCATTCGAAGATGGCAATCAACCTAACTCACCTCCTATCAATTCAAGATATCTAGATGCTCATCAACAAGCCGAAAGACATTATGCAAAAGCTCATCAAGATGCACGGTCACAACATAAGGACCAAAACAATGCATCTAGTGAAGCTCATGTCAACATAGTGCATGCCAATGATTGGTGCAAACATTCAAGACCAAGTTCCCCGCTAAAAACAACTTCAAGATATACAAGTGAGAGGCTAAAAAGAATTGAGGGGGAAAAATAGGTTGCAGAAAATGAATGAGCTGCAAAAGAAGAAAAACTTAGGTTCCTAGAAGAGGAACAAAGAGCCTTGATGGATATAGAGAGAAAGACATTCCAAGAGGAACAAGATAGGATATTGGCCCAACAACTCAACAATCAATTCAACAACAGGGGTACCAACAGTGGAACCAACTCTCCACCATCAACTCCCTCAGCAACTCCAAGAAGTAGAAGGAGGTCAAGTACCCCTTCAAGATCACCTAGTCCTAGAGGTAGAAGGACTTCTCGACATGCACATTATAGGAGACATACACCTCCTAGACTTTCAAGACAACCCTCCCAATGAGCTCATCATGACTCTCAACATGGAGGAAGTAGTGCCAACTTTGATGCTCACGATTTTATGAGAATGCAACAAGAACCACTATTTCAACAATATGTGAAAAAATATGTTGAGAAAAATAAGGATCAATTCTTGGAGAGCTTGATCAACAAGGGTGCAAGGGTCCCATACAACTTTGATGTGGACAGAAAAATTAAGAAGCAAAACTCTTCACAAGAAGAGGAGATAAAACAAATGAAGAAGATGATGGAGAAAATGATGGCTCCAAAGAATACCTTTAACTTGGACTCCATATGTCCCAATCCCATTGACAAGAGTGTGGTTATGGTAGATTTTCCTAGAAAGGTTGAAATCCCCACATATGATAAATATGATGGTAGTGGTGACCCCCATGACCATGTACGATAGTTCTATATCATGAGCTTTGAATTTCATCATGAGGACTCCTACCTTATGAGATTATTCCTGAGGAGCCTTAAAGGCCAAGCTATGGAGTGGTTTACTAACCTTACCCCTCCTGTTAAAACATTCAAAGACCTTGTCCAAAGGTTTGTGCAACACTTTGCATATAATCTATCAAGGTCGGTCACCATGCTTGATTTGTGCAAGCTAAAACAAAATCAGGGGGAACCCTTTATGACATTTCTACAAAGGTGGAGATGATTATGCTCCAAATATTCTAGGACCATCCCTGAGGAAGAAAGGATTGACATAATTGTGAGCAATCTAGTGCCAGAATTAAGATATGAAGTTAGAAAAATGGTCTTTAATTCTTTTGACACTATGGTAGAAACTGCATGTCGCATTGAGGATGTTCTAAAAGAACAAGGTATTTTGGCCAAACAAAGTAACAACAACAATGGCCCAAACAATAACAACAACAATAAGGATAAAAAGAACTCATATTGGAACAAAAATAAGCAAGCAGTCAATGATGGAGTTGTTGACTCTCCACAACCTAAGGAACAAGGAGTTCTTAATCTATCTAATGCAGTTCAAGCCATGAAGCTGTAGACATCCTTAAATCAACAAGAGCACAAGCCCAAGTATCAAGATAAACCTAAGTCAGGGAAGAGGCAATTCACTAAGCTTGGAGACTCTTATGTAGATATTTTTAAGACCTTGATTGCTCATAATTTGGCACAACCTTAGGATCCTACAAAGTTTCGCATACCAGATCCTAAACCTTATTGGTGGAATGAGAAAGCTTACTGTGTATACCACAATGGGATTGGACATGACATTGAAAATTGTTTTAAACTTAAGCATCTTGTTCATGACCTTATTGAGACTGGGAAATTACAGGTTGATGGGTTGACCACAAATGCAGACCACAAGGCCTTTAAAGAGCCCTTGCCTAAGTATGAGAAGGGGGAGACTTCTAAAAACAAGAATGGCAAGGCCACGATCAATTATACCTATACAGCTGTGGAAAATGTCATCAATATGCTTGAAGTTGTGGACAATGATGTCAACATGATGAGGGGGAAAGACCCCTATGGTTATGATGTAAACTCACCTCCCATATTTGATGAAGGACCCATTGTTGTGCTTAGGGGTCCTCAATCTCGAAGGTCATCTCGGCCCCTCAATGTTGTTACTAGGAGTCAGTCCCAAGGTCCTATTATCATTAGAGGTCCTAATTCTAGCAAATCCAAGCAACCAGTGTCCAAAAGTGTTCCTCCCAAGTCTGCAGTTGGTCCTGATATGAGTTACAACCTTGTTGATCAGTTATAATGAATGCCAGTGTAGATTTCCATTTTTGAGCTCTTAGAATTGTCTCCTAAACACAAGCATGTCCTTGAGGATGCCTTGCGAGCAACTAATGTTCTTAATGACATAGATGTCAATCAATTCTAGAACATGGTCAATCACCTTGCTAGCCCTCATTACCTCACATTTTCAGAAGAGGACGATAAAGCATTAAGTCATCCACACAATTTGGCCCTTCATATCGAGGTCATGATCCACAAAACCTGTGTTAGGCACGTGTTAATAGATGGGGGTGCTGGGCTTAATATTTTCTCTTTGAGTCTATTGAAAGCTTTGGGATATTCTGAGAAAATAATTGACACTAGGAAGAAGATCACAATTAAAGCCTATGATGAAGCAGAGTGAAGCTCCAAGGGATTGGTTGTTCTTCATGTTAGGATTGGTCCTGTGGAAAAGGACATTTTGTTTTAGATTGTTGGTGTCGGACCTTTGGCATATAATATCTTGTTGGGTAGGCCATGGATTCATGACATGCAAGTGGTGTCATCTACCTACCACCAATGTGTTAAGTTCCCTTACAATGGAGTTGAAGTATGCATACCAGGGGATAGCACATTATCTGTTAATGTAATTTCAGCTGGCTCTCATGTCCCTTTGAATAGAGAAGCTGATAATTTTGATGCTGTTCTTGACCAGTGTAAGAGTAATTTTAAGTCCATAGACCTTGGCATGGGAGACTACCAAATGGATTCCTTCACAAAAATGCCAATCTCGCCTAGGTCTTATGGAAAACCTTCACCTGAGAGGAATCCTTCATCCTCAGCTATGACCTTGTTTGGAAAGTTTTTAGAGTCCTTAGTACCTATTCATGAGGAGAAAGAGGAGGTAGCCATTAGAGATTGGATTTATAAAGAAGAAAAGTATCAACACAACAAGAATTTTGCACCATCTCCTAAAACCTACGGGAAAGGGTATACTTTGGTTAAAAATATGGGCTACCCAGGTCATGGCCCTCTCAGTCATAGGTTAGATGCCAAGGCCTGAACCACTCGACCATGCTCTTTTTGGTCATAGGACTAAGTCAACAATTGGCCTAGGCTTTGATCAGGAAAAGAAGACCAAGTGTCCCTATCCTAGCTGCGATGGATAGTGACAGTGACTCAGATTATACACCCAATCTTCAAAACCAACAAGACATGATTGATGATTGGGTACCTTCCACCAATCTCCTTTGGGGAGATTTAGATGATTCAGCAGCTGAAAATACAGACACCAGAGAAGGTGATACCCTTCACAATCTCAAAGCTTCTACATTAAGGCATGCCAAGCCTTCTTGGTGTAAACATCCCAGCAGAGATTTAGAAACAGATTCACATGAGTTTGAGTGGGACTCTCTTTTAGATGAAACAATTGATTTGGACATGGATGTTGTCCATACCTATAGTATTCAACCCAATGTGACCAATGAGCCTAGTGTAGGACTAGAGGATTGGATTCCTTGAATTGCCTTAGTGGATGATGCTTCGTTTGGTAGGATGAGTCCTAATTTGGGTACCTTAGAAGGAGACTTGACAGATCCTAATTGTGCGATCACCAGAGATAATGCCTTTCATATCAATAATGTTGAACCAGTCATTGACCTACCCCTTGTAAACCTTCATTTGATTGATTGGTCACAACTTTGTCAAGAGCCTCAGCTCCTCACTTTTCACAACGATTATGAGATAGCCTGCTACTTGAATGCTCTTGAACCCGTAGTCTCTTCCACCAGTGAACCTACAATGAGTATGATGGAGCCGGATATTAAGTACCTCAATCGAAAAATAAAAGAAATGAAACAAAAGAAAAATGGTTCTAATGGAAAAAACCACTTTATGGCAGTGTCAGAACCCAAAATAGTAAAAATAAAAGACGTATCCGAAGGTGAAAACCTCTTTGAGGCACCTAAGGATGGGGTACTTAATAACTTGTTGAGTTATTTCCAAGACAGGTCATCAGTTCTTATTGAGCCTACACAACCAGTAAATTTGAATATGGAAGAGGCTCCACAAGTGATACATCTAGCTCAGTCTCTGTCAATGCAAGAAAAAGAGGCATACACAAAGTTCTTACAAAAGAAGAAAATCAATTTTTCTTGGACACATTCAGACATGCCAAGGCTTGACACTAATCTCATTATGAATCACTTATCTATAGCTCTAGGAATTAAACTAGTAAAATAGAAGTTGAGGAAAATGCATCCTCACATAGCTCTCCTTGTTAAGGCTGAATTAGAAAAGCTCTTAGGAGTAGGATTTATTAGAGCTATTGACTATGCCGAGTGGATCTCAAATATTGTTCTAGTTTCAAAACATGATGGGTCCATTCATGTATGCATAGACTTCAAAGATATTAACAAAGCTTGCCCAAAGGATGACTTTCCACTCCCTAACATAGACATGATAGTGGACATGACTGCGGGCTATGAGATATACTCTTTAATGGATGGTTTTTCCGGTTATAACCAAATAAAATAGCTCCTGAGGATCAAGAAAATATAGCCTTCACATGTGCATGGGGAACCTATTGTTGGAATGTCATGCCATTTGGATTAAAAAATCTAGGAGCCACATACCAAAGAGCTATGACCATAATATTTTATGATATGATGCATAAAAACATGGAGGATTATGTGGATGATACCTTGGCCAAGTCTAAGCAAAGGGATACACACCTAGAAGATTTGGAAGTAATTCTAGATTGAATGGAGCAGTTTTAGTTAAGATTGAATCCAAAAAAGTGTGCATTTGGGGTTACCTCAGGTAAACTTCTAGGATTCATAATTTCAGCCAAAGGAATAGAGGTGGATCCTGAAAAGGTTCAAGCTATATTAGATATGCCACGTCCTAAGAACATTAGTTAGATGAGAAGTCTTCAAGGATGACTCCAATCCATATGGAGGTTTATTTCACAACTTGTAGATAGAGCACAACCATTCAACAAGACATTGCATAAGGGAGCCACATGTGCTTGGAATGAGGATTGCCAAAAGAGCCTAGATCAAATAAAGCAATACTTGGCTAATCCTCCAATTTTAATGCCTCCTATCCCAGGAAGACCGTTAATTTTGTACATCTCAGTGATAGAATCTTCCTTGGGGGCATTGTTGGCTCAACTTGATGATACTAGGAAGGAACGAGCCATCTACTACATTAGTCATACTCTAGTATCTTATGAGATCAATTATAATAGTATTGAAAAGTCTTATCTTGCAGTAGTGTTTGCTTCCCAAAAGTTGCGACACTACATGCTTGCCCATACTATACATCTTGTTGCAAAAATTGATCCTCTTAAGTATTTTCTTAGTAAGGATGCTCTCATGGGTAGACTTGCTAAGTGGATGATGGTTTTGTCAGAATTTGATATAGAGTACATTGATAGCATGCCTATTCAAGTGAAATTCCCAGATGAGCATATCATGTACATGACCATGCGTACCTGGAAAATGTTCTTTGATGGTTCAAATATGCAAAATGGATCAGGAGCCGAAGTATTGTTTATTTCTCCTCATGGGTACAACATACCTAAGTCTTACAAACTTTTGTTTCCATGCACAAATAATACTGCAGAATATGAGGCTCTAACCAATGGACTGAAGATGGCTATGGAGTGGAATATAACAGAGTTACATGTCTTTGGGGATTTGCAATTAATTATCAACCAAGTAAATGAAGAGTACCAAACTAAGGATGATAAGCTAATACCTTACAAAAAGATGGTTGATTCATTTTGATGTTACTTCACATTTGTGACATTTTAGCAAATCCCTAGAGCAGAAAACAAGGCAGAAGATGCTATGGCTACACTAGCCTCACTCCTTCAATTGGAACAACATGAATCAAGATTTGAATTCCTGGTGGAAGAGCTACATCACCCCATTTTTTACTCCTCAAACAACCATGTCATTTGTACCTTAGTTAGCCATGACTCATCCCGCTATGGTGCTATTTACTCATACCTTCGTGATGGCATCATCCCTGATACATTTAACCATTCTGAAAGAAGAAACCTTGTCTGTAACACCTCTCGCCATACCCTTATCTCTGGTGATTTGTATAGGAGGGGTTTAGATGGGATGCTTCTTAGGTGCTTGGAAAAGGATGAGTCCGACTGAGCGTTAGTTGACATCCATGAGGGCATTTGTGGAGGACATTCTAACGGTCTTGCCATGGCCTGAAGGTTGCTTTGGGTGGGGTACTATTGGCCCACAATGCAGATGGATGCTATAGCTTTTTCCAAGTCTTGTGAAAAGTGTCAGAAACATGGAAACCTGATTCATGCTCTAGGTAGGGAGCTTATTCCTTCTATTTCTCATTGGCCATTTCAGTGCTGGACCTTTGACCTTGTTGGGCAGATTCATCCCAACTCACTAGGTGGGCATAAATTCATTATTACTACTACTGACTACTTTACCAAATGGGTAGAAGTTGTTCCACTATCTGTTGCTTCAGGAAAGACAATCTCTTTGTTCATATTGAAACACATCCTCTGTCGATTTGGGATACCTTCTGAAATAATCACTAACAATGGAGGCCAGTTCAAAAACAAGGACCTTACACACCTCTACAAGAAATTTAAGATAAAATAGCATTGGTCCTCCATTTACTTCCCACAAGGAAATGGACAAGTAGAGGCATCTAATAAGACCATTCTCAAGATTCTCCATAGAACAGTTCACAAGAATGGTCGAGACTGGCACTTACAGATCAATCCAGCCTTATGGGCTTATAGAATGAGTATATGTACTCCCATAGGGGCTACTCCTTTTTCCCTCACTTATGGTGCTGAAGCAGTATTACCTTTAGAAGTTGAGATTCCTTCACTTAGAGTCTCTCTCAAAGGTTTGATTACAAATGAGGATTACCGCGCCATGAGGTTACAAGAGTTGGAACTTCTTGATGAAAAACACACAACATCATTTGATCACATGAGAGTTTACCAAAAGCGTATGTCCAAAGCATTCAACAAGAAGGTTCACCCTAGAGAATTTTAAGTAGGAGATCTTGTCCTGTGTGAGAATCCTAAGAACCAACATCATCGAGAACAAAAGGGTAAATTTGAACCTAATTGCCTTGGACCATACATTATTACTGCTACTTTTGGAATAGGTGCTTACTTGTTATCTGATGAATAGGGGGAACAACTCCCTGACCCCATCAATGTTTTGCACCTCAAGAAGTTCTATCCATGATGCCTATTCTGTTTGGGGGCATCCTTTGTACATATTTTATGATCCTGAGAAAATACCAAAAAAATTCATATATGATGCTAAAAAAAATCCTAAAAAGCATATAAAGTCTTGAAAAAATACACAAAAAATAAAAAAATGCAAAAAATTTAAAAAAAATAGAAAAAGTGCCTTGTTGAAAACCTGGAAACAGGTGCCTTGGTAGAAAAAATATTAAAAAATTGAAAAATAAAAAAATCTCCAAGTGATGAAAACTTGGAAATAGGTGCTACTTGAGGCCTTTGTACCCTTGTCTTTTAGCATGCATCCTTGACACTTAGCCATTCTCCATCATGCCTTGACCTTATTTGACTTGGTCTAGAATTGGTCTTTATTTTTGTCTAGGGGGCATACCTGTTAGCATAGGTCCTTTAGGTGCATTTGTCTCTTGGGGCATTTCACAAACAGGTGTTTTTCAACACCACCCCAAACTATGTTTTTCAACACTACCCTAGCGTCAAGTGTTTCTCAACACTTATCAGATGTCTTACCCACTAGTCTAAGTATGATGCAATATCGCTCATTAGCAAATTTGATACTCAAAGTTTGACTCTATGACCAAAACACACGCACTTAAACAATCAATTCAATTGAGATATGTTTGACTTTATTTCTTTGTGTGTTGTTTATGATGATTTCTTTGATGAGTGTTCTTTCCCTAAGAAGTTTTTGATGATGCATAGCTAGAAGACTAAGGGCATGAGGACATGTTTTATTGCTTTTTCTACTTGTGGGTATATTTTGTTGGTCCTAATTGTCATTAGCATTTATGCTTGTTCCACTTGACACCTAGGATCTACAAAGTATTATCCTTGACTATTTGCGAGTGCATGCTTATAGTCATCTTGACCTTCTTATTGTATACACCTAAAAATGGTCACCTAGACTATTAGCCCCTTTTGCTAAATCATAAATTGCTTGTTCTTGATCAAATCCTAGCTTTATCATTTATTCGATTATTTTCTATGGGCTAACCATTTTATCCTAAGTTTTTATTTATTTAAAAGGAATTCCCTCCCCTTTTAATAAATAAAAAGCCCCCACTTTTCCTCTTATCCTAAGTTGCACAAATAAAGCATTATTCTTATTTTATAAAAAGGGAAAAAGAACTTTTTGTCTCATATGGACACAAAAGTCAACTCTTATTTTCTCATTGGAGGATATTTGTGCACATGGATTGCTCCTCTTTCAAGCTCCACCCTTGATTAAATCTTTTGCCTCTTAATCTCCATGGTCCATTGATTTTTCACCTCCTATAAAAGAAGAGCTCTCTTCCTCATTTGCACACACAAATTTTTATGCTATTGTTATGCTACAAGTTTTCTAGGTCATCTTGGAGCTTTTGGAGATATTCTTGCATCTAGGGTTTGAAGATTTGGAGCATTGTTGGCATTCATCTTTGATCTTCATCAACACTCTATCTTCTTGTCTTCATTCTTGCATCATCATGGCTTTCTTGCTTCATAGTTAGATTTCATTTTTTGCATAGTAGTTTCATTTTCATGGCATTCTTAGTTTAGATTTTCTTTATGCTTTAGATTAATTCATTGAATCTCTCATTGCATGGTTTACTAGCAAGGTTATAGGCTAAATAGCTCTAGCTGAGAGCATTCTTAAAAACCCTTGCACTCCATGCCTAGGGAGCTATGGATCGATTTGTGAGGGCTCATTCTTGAGTTTCCTTGCATGTAATGATCCATAGAAGTGTGACACATTTATAGCACACACTTATGTCCTGATGTAAGCATAATCTTGCTATAGTAAACTTAGGTAATCTCACTGCACTAGTCATCTTGACCTATATGTCTTTGGTGCCTAGGTGGGATTCCCACATTCAATCTAATATAAATCATATTCATATACCCATAGTTATACTAGTGTGTATTGTATGATCTTACGATGCTACCAATAACACTCGATGATGATTATTAGATGTCTATAAGCATTGTGACCTTGCAAGTCAACCACTTTTCATAGTAGCTTGCATTTTTAGGTTCATGATTAGATTAGTTTTGCATCTTGCATATGGATAGAGCTCTCCCTTTCATCATTCATGGACTAGTCAGTCAACTGTGCTCACCTTCTATTTCTTCATGTCTTTCGCTCCTTATCTTTTACATCACATCCTTTTCTATTCCTAGCATTTTGACTTTTTGACCTAATTTTCAAAACACCTCAGAATTGCATGAAAATTGCACCTCTAGCTAATTTCAATGTCTTGGATCCATTTTCAGACTAAAAATCAAAATCCAAGGTCATCTTGATGGTCAAAATCACATTTCAAAAATTTCTCTTTCTTTAGTGTAGTTGACTAACGTTTTGAGGCCTGATCCTTCAATCTTCGCTGGGCAATCTTCATTTCTTCATCCCCATCTCTTTCAACCTCCTAGTCTTTCATTCATTTTCATTCATCTTCATCTCTTTGAGGCTTGACTTTATCTTTATCCTATATCTTTTCAGTCAAACTAGGGCATGTCTTCATTGCTTGATGGTTATCCTATCATTTTTCATCTTCGATTATGATTTCATAATTATGATTTGATCATCTTTTATCAATCTGTTGTTCTCCTCTACCTAATTTTGATTTTGATTCTGAGGGGGTAGTACCTATTGGATTTAATGCTTGATTTTCTTGATTTAGCTATCTTTTTATGATCTTTCACTCAGCTTGATATTTTTATCTCTTATTTTGGATGTGATCCCAAAATGAACTCATGTCTAGAATCTTTTGTTTATGATTGTCTGGGCGTGTTCCCAAAATGAACACATGTCTGAGTTGTTTTATGATCCCAAAATGAACTCACATTTCAATTCTTCTTTGACCACATGTGTTCCAAAAATGATCACACATTAGTCAAAGAGGGGCAAATGTATGCACCCTAAAATGGTCGCCTAGACTTTGGGCCCCCATTCAACAATTTATCAAATCCTTGAATCAATATTTTCAAAAATTAGCATTTTATCAAATATATCAATTTCCTTGATCAAATCCTATTTTATCATTTTTTATTATTTTCTATGGGCTAACCATTTTATCCTAAAGTCTTTATTTATTTAAAAGGAATATTTCCTCCCCTTTTAATAAATAAAAAGCCCTCACTTTTCCTCTTATCCTAAGTTGCATAAATAAAGCACTATTCTTATTTTATAAAAAGAAGAAAAATACTTTTTGTCTTATATGGACACAAAAGTCAACTCTTATTTTTTCATTGGAGGATATTTGTGCACATGAATTTCTCCTCTTTGATGCTCCATAGTTGATTAAATCTTTTTCCTCTTAATCTCCATGGTCCATTCTTTCTCATTTCCTATAAAAGAAGAGCTCTCTTCCTCATTTGCAGATTCATGTTTTATGCTATTGTTATGTTGTAGGTTTTCTAGGTCTATTTGGAGCTTTCTTTGAAGACACTTTTGCATCCAAGCTTTGAAGTATTTTGTTGCATTTCATCTAGTTTCATATTTTCTTTCATAGTTGCATGATAATGACATTCTTAGCTTAGATTTTTTTTTATGCAATAGATTAATCTCACATAGCCTAATTAGGAAGGTTGTAATCCTTTGTACTTTCCTTTCATAGCATAATTTGTACTTGCACTTTCATAGAGTAATTTGCATACTCATATAGGTTGAATTGCATTGCATTCATATTGATTTTATTGGAGATATTGGCACTCTTGCCCTTGTCTTCACTTGAATCTCTCATTGTGTGGTTGACTAGCAAGGTCATTAGCTTAATAGCTCTAGCTGAGACCAATTTTACAATCTTGCAACTCCATACATAGAGAGCTCTAGGTTGCTATTGAAGGTTTCCCTTTCATGGATTTTCTTTGATGTAATGACTTAGAGAAGTGCACCACTTGAGTGTGTACACCACTATCCTAGTGTTTCCTCTCTGTAGAACTTGGATCACCTATGGGATAATCCTTAGGAAAGATAGGACAGATTCCCTACAGAATCCAGTACCTGATGTAATCCTAGCTCATGCCTAAATAGGTCACATCTGATGGTACCTTTATGTCCTCTATCTCATTTGCATCACTATCCTCTATGTCTGCTATCAATGGTCGACACATAGCACCGAGTCTCTGATAGTACCTCATCGGATGTACATAGTGAGGTACTGCTCTAGGGACTCCCTGTAATAGGTCGAACTACCTCATCACCCGATCATAATAGTATGGCATCACTATATGACTCTGATGACCCTCTAGCAGCTTACACCACTGTAAATGTCTCATCTAGAATTGTGTATCAGGCCACTCCGTCATCCGACAGTAGGGTCTCCATATCACATCAGTGCTTGAAATGAGGTCTAGATGTACTCTCCAGTAGAGAATATCTCCAAACTGCCAAACATCTCTCAAAGGATACACAAAGATTCTTGGTGTACTCGCATCTACCATCACTGGAACCCACTGTGGATGTGTACATGTGAAATACTCAGAAAACCAAGTCTGTAAGAGTGTGCATATCGATAGACGCTCCCTCTGATACCTCACTAACTGACCTAGCTCATGGTATAGCTGAGCTAACATGTTGCAACCCCATGAGAACACGGTCCTATCTCTCTCCATCCTCTATATGAGATGTGTAAGATGTGTACAAAATATATTACCCTTTGAGTTGGGTAACACAACCAAGGATACTATGCAAAGCATCAGCCTCCATACTAAATGTGTAGGGCCTGATAGTATGGATGATAATAGGACTTGATCTGACTAGGTCTGCATCTGTGGAAGTCATCTTGTACAATAATTTGTATCTACATGAATCTCCTCACAAGCACATTGTACTCTAGGTCTGATGGTCTCACCTGGGACTGGAAGCCGCATGATCCTATAGACATCCTCTAATGTCACTATGATCTCACCAGAGGGAAGATGGAAGGAACATGTACCCTCATCCCACCTGTCTATCAGAGCTGATAGCATGGATCAGTGTAGTCTAATCTATGGAAGGATTGATACCCAATATAGTCCCACATCCCTCAGTAACTGCATCTCCTCATCATCAAGCTCAGACAATCTCTCTCTGACCATGACTAGCAACTCTCCAAAGGGATGCTCTCGGAAATAGACCAAGTCCTACAAGCACAAACATATATCATATCAGTCATCTACATCATCAAATTTGTAAATCTAACTGAATTAGGTCAAAGTCAACCTTAGTTAGGTCAAGGATGACCTTACTAGTTCAATGTCAACTTTTTTGGGTCAGGGTCAACCTTTTTGGGTCAAGGTCGACGTCATCCCAGAAACAAGCAAAAACCCTCTGGTTAATGTCGACTTTCATGGGTCAAAGTCGACCTAGATGGGTCAATGTTGACCTAGATGGGTTAGGGTCAACCTACAAGGGGTAAAGTCAACCTTGCCTATAAAAAATAGGAATTTGGAAAGTACAAAAGCATACAACAGTAAACTCACCTCAGATAGTGACTGTCCGGTAGCTAGGCTATGTCTCAGAAGCTCCAGGTGCATCGCTCGAAGTTCCTCTCTCCTTGGCATCTTACTTCCTTGTTTTGAATCTATAAATGGTAAGAATGAGTAAGTATTTCTCTCTTTTCCTTATTTATAAGTTCAAATTAGGGTTTTTATTAGGGTTTCTTTTAGGGTTTCCTCAAGGTAAACTCGGATTTCTCTTTTTATGCATTTAGACAGACATCCACTCTTTTCATCATAACTTGAGTTTGGTAACTCCATTTTTAGTGTCGTCAGTGGTGTTGGAATTTTGATTCAGATACCTTACTACCTAAACCAGTTTAGGAAGGTTTGGAATCCTTATAATGGGTTTAGGAAAAGACTTTTCAACACACTGCATATCCAGTATACATAGTTTTTCTTATCACCTTGTTTCACCCTTCCGAAGTAGAAAGACAAAATAGGGGGCATAAAGGGCTCTATGCACTTCTCAAATTGTCATATAGTAAGCCCTAGGTGATTTATGGATTTTCATTAACCTTGTGTGTTGCAGGTTCTAACAGTTTTCTACAGGATCTCTACATTGAGGACTTGGCTATATCCTTTTTATTTACTATTATGTTTTCTTACTTTAGCTTGCATATTCATGTAGTGTCATATCTAAGCTAAAGTGGGGGATAAATGTATCATCTTAAAATGGAAGTACTTCCATCTTGATAGGTTTAACACCCTCTTTTAGTACACTTATCATGATAGACTTGCATTTAGGATGCATTCTGTACTTGATTCCTTCATTCTAGGTGAAATTAGGGTTAGGATCCTAAGGATTCTCCTTAATTTCCCTCTTCCATGGCTCTATTTTCTAGGTAGGATTTAGAAATAGGTCCTCCTATCCTTAATCACAATCATCATAGGATTTTGTGCCTCTCCCTGACATTTTGTCCCACTTTGGCATCATTTCTAGGTCTCTGGGCATCCCTGGGACCTCTTGTTCTGATTCTGGCAGGATCTAGGCCCACTAGGTCAAGGACAAGGTCATCCTTAACCTAGGTCAGGGTTGAGGTCATCCCTGACCTAGGTCAGGGTTGAGATCATTCCTGACCTAGGTCAGAGACAAGGTCATCTTTGACCTCCTCCGGAGTTTGCTCCCCTTTTTCGAATTTGGTCCCGACGGGCCCCAAAATCAATGTCGGGTCCTCAGATCTGAGTGTGGAAAGGTTTTAATTCAAAATTAATTTAATTATTTTCTCTCCTTAGTTGGTTATTGTGATTGGACCATAATTCAAGGTGAAATTTGAATTATGGGTCCTCACATTGCTCTAGGAGCCTCACCTTGAAACCTCTATATAAAGACTCTCATTTGCCTTCATTTACACACAACAACACCAAGAAATTGCACAAGAAGAAATTACATTTGCAAGGAGATTAAAGCAAGAAAGGAATAGTGAAGTGGAGATGCAAGATTGCAAGAGGATGATATAGAAGATCGTGCCATTGTTGACATCAAGCATCTTTGTGAGCACACCATTGTGAACACCTACTTGGAGCAAGAGAGATCCTTTCTTCCTTGATCCACCATTACCAACATTCAAGCATTCAAAGATACAATCATGGGGTAGCAATTATGGATTGTGAGTTTGGTAGGGGTACTTTAGCCTTAGGGGTTTGGTATGCTTTCCTATCTCATTCAAATCTATGCATTATTTTCTCATGCATATTCATGCTAGGGTTTTAATCTAGAGGATTAAATCTTGGCATTACACTTTCAATACACACACACATTCTATTTCAATCGACTATTCGTGGAGGTGGAGATCACCAAAATAGGAGTTTGACTAAGGCAAAAACCTATATAGCCACCCCAAAAAACCATTTTTCAGATATCTACGGTCATTATTTTGAGAATTGGAGGACAGATCTGAGTACCCTTTTTGGAAAACTTCTGAGATCTGCGAACAAAGTCAAAGTTGACCTTCAAAATATTAATGTAGCCTTTGACCTTTTATCGGGGTCAAAGACTACCTGTTGCTAGAAAGACAAAATTTTTCTGGTCCTGGATTTGGTTGTAGAATCTTCTGAAACTCCGCACAGACTTTATAAAATAGGTATTTCTAAATCTATTCCATGATGTGTTAGGAATGAGAACACTGAGAGGGGGAGGGGGGGGGGTTGAATCAGTGTTCACTGTATTTTATCTTTTTACTTAATCTTAAACTGAACTTAAATGCTTAAGTACTGAAATGAACATCCACATAAACATGAAACATGAAATCAACACATAAAACAAATATGGTTACGAGGAAATCCAAATAGGTAAAAACCCCAGAGGGAATCGACACCCACTAATATTCTGTACTAGTGTTTTATGATCCTCGTTAGAAGATCCTTAACCTTGTTAGGAGTTGCTTTATAATGTATTAAGTACAGTAGACCTTGTCAAGGGTTGGACCCTATTAGGAGTCTTTTACAATAAACCCTGTTAGGGGTGTGGATGCACTATCCTAGAGCTCACTGATCGAGTGGTGAAGGATGCAACCTTCTGATCTCAGATACACACTATATCTGTTGGATGAACTGTTACTATGACATTGCTTGTATGGTCAGTTCCTTTGATGCGCTAATGCTTTGACCTCTTGCAAAGCTCTAATACATCTTATAGAATCTTCACACACTTCTACTCTTCTTATCTCCACTCTATAACAACTCTCTTCTCAATTACAATGGTTGCATCTCATATTTATATGCACATACAAAACAAATAACTAGGTCAGCCCTTTAACCGATTACATACAATGCTTCCAATTGAATTGGATCAAGCATGTTTACATAAAAACATATTTACATGTTAGGAACCTAATTACAATAGGCGCATGGCCTTTACATCATAATAATATAACCATAAATCAAAATGCCAACAGTCGACTGCTTACTTTGTTCTTCTCTGGCACACACTGGCTGTGTAACTTCAACTATCTGTAACTTTGTCATACTTGTATATCTAATCATGTGCTCATAGACTAAGCATGAATATACTCTAGCAAAATTATCTTCCAGGGAGCATACCATAACTCGGTCGTACACACGTGCGCTGATGCTCTGAGCTTCAGGTATTCTGTACACTGTCCAGTCTTCAACACTTAGCCAATTTCTGATCTTCTCATCTAGTGCACTGAGTCCAAAATACTATATGACTTTGTTGCCATAATGACAACACTATACTAAGTCATATACAATAGTATAGCCAACTTTCCAACAATCTCCCCCTTTGTCATTGATGGCAACAAAGGAATATGGCCAAGTTGCTAACTATTCCTTAATACAAAAAACTTTGTCTTATATCTCCCTTATACATAAATTTCTATCTTATATGTCCTTATACATATCTATAACCATATTCTATACATACTCCCCCTTTTAAATTAATGAAAAAGGTGCTTCAAAATTGTATATACAACTACTTACTGTGAGAGAACATCCAGATATGCTATCTCCAAGTTTTGGATCTCCTTCTTCCAAAATGTGATCAACGAGTTTACAATCTGGAGATGGGCACATAGTGCATACTGTAGCTTTTCCATCTTCTCCAAATCTATGCTAGGACCTTGATCATATGTCACCATGGTGGCATCGATCTCCTTGATATTCTGATTGATTATATCTAGTGAGGGTGCAAGAGCATTCCTTAGCTAAGTTTGCCTAGCCCTTATCTTGGACATCTCCTTTTCTGCCTTCTCAATCTTCTCTATCTATCTTTGGTAGACATTATTACACATGTTCACATCAACAGATGGATCTTCCACTGATTTCCTTATGGTGTCTATCATAGCTTCAACCTCTTGTATCTTCATGTATAGATCACTAGTCAATTTGTCCTAGTTCATGCAATTTGCAATTATCTTTCTACCCTTTGCTACAAACTCCTTCAAGGATGCTTGACCAGTCTTTAGTGAGCTTAGGTCAAGTGCATAGTTGCTAACCAATTCACTGAGCCTTTTCTTTAGATACTTCTCTTCTGCAACTAGGGATGCAGATTCTTCCAGGCTAGAGAAATTACACTTGAATTGTGAAATAACTATACTCACATCGTCAACGGAGTGTACCTTGGACACCTTCTTGTCTATTGGTAACAAGTTGTTTAAGATGTTTACTGATTCTACAAGGAGGGGATTCCTCATTACCCGTTTCTCCTTGTCTTTCTCCATAGCTAAGACACTGAACTTGATCAGGTCTTCTTCTCCCCATGAATCCAAACTGGTTGTGTCAGGTGTCAAACTTGACAACAATGCTACTGAGGGAAGTGGAGTGATAGGAGTACTATCCATAACTTCCTCTTTAACTCTTATTGTCATTAGTTCATTTTCTTTTCTCTCTACTTCTTCTTTTTGTTTTTTTGCTTCTTTTTTGGTTTGTTCTTCTTTCTTTTCTTCCATCTTTTCTTCTTCTTTTTCATTTGTTATATCCTCAATCAATATTTCTTCTTGATGAGTGGGAGGAGTGTTACTACATAAGTTCTCAGCCTCTTGAGTGCTTACAAATACCTCTTCAAACTTGTCCAGATCCATATATGTGGCCTCCATAGTAACTTTTACATTGTTAATAAAGATAGAATCATCCTTGAGTGTCTCTGTTATGGGCGCAGACTTATCTTCCTCTGATATTGTTTCAACTGTAGATGCTGAGTCTTGGGGACCTGTCATAGGTACATTGGTAGTCTCTAACTCTTTTGCAACCATTGTGGGAACTTGAACTTTGGGCACAGTAGCTAGATACATGTGCCTATTCATGAAGACCTTCTTGAATGCCTTCTCTATTTCCTTAGCCACTAGTTCATAGTTTTTGTCCATTATATGCAGGGTCCTTGACTTTGTTTTGAGATGTGGCTTTACCAAATCTAACAATAGAGATTTCTCCTCTAGAGAACATACTGGAAGGGTTTCATCTAGAATCTTTTCTCTTATCCTTAAATCCTCTTTAATGGCCTGTCTCTTTTGGAATTCTAAGATGTTCCACACATTATCAGGGATCATAGTCTTCAGTTCTAAGACTATCTTCTTAAATTTCAACATATGTTTGACAATCATTCCTTGTATCTCTAATTTGTCAATCTCACTTTATTTCTCATAGAACTTTACTACTTGATCAATTCTACCTTCATCAACAATTCTTGTACTTAACACACTGAGACTAGGTTTGAAACTTACTTCAGGAGGTGTTTGAGTGTTCCTTTTGTTTCTTGTTACTCATGAGGATGGATGAACAATGCTAATTTATTTCTTCCTCTTAGGCATTGCCTTATACTCAGGAGGAGTAGTAAGGTCAATGGTTTCCTTGGGCATAGAAGGAGTAACATCAGTTTTACCCTTGTGAACATCAGATTTCTCAAATTTTACCTTCTTCATCTTAGGATCTTCTGATTTTGACTTTACTGTTGTTGCGCTCTTGATTTCCAAAGTAATCTTCTCTTCCCTTGCTTTGTCTAGGTTTGCTTAAGACACTCCATGAATTCTCAAGATCTCTGAGGTAACCTTGGCAACCTTCCTCTTTGTTGCTGCATTGTTTAGAACAACATCAACTTCTCTTGTTTTCTCTTCATAGGTTCCCCATCTTAGCTCATTAGGGTCCTTAGGGGCTATAAGAAATACTCATGCATATGCTTCTAGGACTTGTTCATCAACTTCGTACCCAAGTGGATGGATCCACTTTGTCCTTGGTTCAACTGCCTCCATGCATGTTGTGTCAGTCTCAACCATAAAACAAATTGTATCCTTATACTTTTCAACTATCTTCTCTAGAATTCTAAATCTCATATGCATCTTAGCCCTAAATGTCTTCAACTCTAGTGTCATGTAATCTCTTAGAGTGCTCTTAGTAGATGCCTTGAAGGATATCTGTGGCATGGTAGGAATAGTCATGTCAAGGTATAAATCTGACACCTTTCCAACAATATGGAAGTACATATATATGATCAAAGACCCAAATCTAGATATCTTGGTCTTATCATGCTTGATGGCCTTAATGTTATCTATCATTTGTGCATGCAAGATCTTGCACAAATTTAACTCTCCATTCTCTTTCACAAGTCTTATGGCTACAAGAATTGTGGCTGCAGACATACTGTTTACCTTGCTGGTGTGTTGGAACTTGTAACCTAGTATCATGGACATCAATTTGATGTCATCTTGCTCAATAGGCTCTATGGTCATTCCGCGCCTATCACTTCTTGACTTGTAGGTTTTCTCAATAAGTTTTCTCACATCTTTTTCGACTGGAAGAATGACACCTATTTTAGAGAGGCTTGTCATCTCATGAATTGGATCACTAGTAATTCTGATCAACACTTCACCTATCCAAAATAGGTCATCATGAATCCTGCTCAGTAGAATCTTGATCCATTCTAATTTGTAGAACTCATATGCCATAACATACTCCACTATAGGGTGATTATTCCACTGCGCATACTCATCCATGAAGGTTTTGTCTAGTTTCATCATTGTTTCCATGTGCGCCCTTATTCTGTCCAATCCTACTGGCTCTTTCTTACAGTATATGTATGCCCTAATGTCCTCGACATGCATAACTGATGAAGGGAGCTCCCCTTAATACCACAAACACATAATAGAAACAAAGAAACAACAATAATATGCAAGAACTGAAAATGGGCTTCTTATTATCTCCACAAATGTGGAATTACAAACTTTCAGAATTACAATATGCAAAGCCACATGGGCATTCCCTTACAATATTCTGTAGGAAAAAGCCTCAAATCAATACCCAGATCTACTACCCAGAACTGTCCCGAACTGCCTAAGACAACACTACAACCTTCCTTATATAGGAAATTTTTACCACCTAGGAAGGTTTCATAATTTTAGCCAACAAGGCCGACCAAACTTAGAATGATTTTATTTTACAATTTATTACATCAAAGTCGGCTCAAAATAACTTTTGAAACCTAAAAAGAAATTTTGAAAGAAATTTATTTTCCACCATTTCAGGTGGCCCAACTTTCGAAGAGCATAAGTCATCACTCATTGACCTGATTGACTATTATAACCCCATTTTAGAAAGGGTGCGAGGAGTTCTACAATGCCTAAATCAAGCAAGCTTCATTCAACTAAAAATTCAACCTCATCCGGGGATTTTAAAGCCTTCAAAATTGAGTTCAAAGTTTCTGTACCCTGTTGCCAATATAAAAAATCTTCAATATCTACAAAGCTAGACTTGATCTGATCTGTCAATGAAACTTTACTAGTAGGCTGATATGACCAAAATGAACCTCCAGGGAAGAAATCAGAACATTTCAAGATCGGATGACCAACTTACTAAAAATAGAAAGTTCCCATAAATAGCAACTCCGCACAAGATAGCCCTTATTGAAAACAAAACCATAAATATTTTTGGGTGATGCAAGATTCCTCTTACACCCAGGATGCTCCTACATCAGACACCTAGGGTAATTTGAGAAGTGACCCCGTCACGTCTCAGGTGTGAAGAGGAAAACCAAGATGGTTAACCTCCTCCTTTGTTAGTCATGATGAATCTTCAACAGGTCATCCTTTCCATTTGACAAAATACTCTTCACATGTCATGTTCCTTGTGCCTCTACGAACATGACTATCCAGTATGTCTTCAATCTCCTTAATATCTGAACTAGTTGCTGGAATACTCCACCATGCTACTGTAACCTCATCTTCAACACCTCCTTCATGATACTCTATCAGATCTGAAATATTAAATACTAGTGAAATATTCAGCTCAGTAGGCAACTTGACCTCATATGCATTTCCTAAATCATGCTTCTTTAGTATCCTACATGGTCCAAACTTCTTCATTTTCAACTTGTCATATGTACCAACTAAAAATCGCTCCTTTCGCAAATGAACCATGACTTCATCTCCAACCCGAAATTCCTTATGCCTCCTTTTCTCATCTGCCTTAGCCTTATACTGCACATTCATCTTGGAAATGTGCTTCCTCACCTCCTCATGGATGTTCTTCAAATGTTCTGCAAAATCCTCAGCTTCAACTCTACTTATTTCTCCTTTATCTATTTTTCTCAACTTAGATGCATTTCTGGAACTACTTCCATATACAATCTATGGATGATGTGATGAACTAAACTTCAAATCTATCTTCAACTCTTCACTTTATGCTAGTGTTATTCTATGTGCTACCTTATTTAGCAAATTGACTCCTGGAATCAAGTCCATCTAATGATTGATCTTTCTTACTGGTGGTAATCCATCAGGCACATTATCGGATACAATATCCTGAAACTCATTCAATAATTTTGCAACTTCTACAGGTACATCTTCTACTTCCTCTTTCCCAGCCTTTGGAATTAAGGTAAAACACATACGCTCATGCAGCATACCATCTAAGAAATTTCCTCTATCCACAAAAGTTATTCTTGGATTACCACATACCTTTTCTTATGTTTCCTCCAATGGTTTTAGCTTATGTCACACTTCATCCTTGGTCAGGGAATAGGTATTCGCATGACCATCATGTACAACACATCTGTCAAACTGCCAAGGTCTACCCAACAACATATGACATGCATCCATAGATATGATATCACATAGTACCTCATCTCGATACCTGCCGATCTTGAACTTCACTAGGCACTGTTCACTGACCATGACCTTGTGGTCATCCTGCACCCAGGAAACTTGATATGGATGTGGATGTTTCTACCTCTTGAGCTTCAACTTTGTCACCATCTCTTCTGACACCAAATTATTAGTACTTTCACTATCAATAATCACATCACAACACTTACCCTCACACTTGCATCTAGTGCGAAATAGGCTCCTCCTTTGTTCAAGTTCATTCTCATCACTTGGCAAGACTCTTCTATTAATCAACATTTCTCCTCTTTCAACATATTTAGAATGTGACGATCGAACATCTTAATCTACATGTGCAACTCTAGCCTAGCCTTCATTCCTCCTACCCATCCTTCCTTGGTGTTGAGGACATTCAAATGCGCTATGACCTTCTTCTCCACAGTGAAAACATGTTCCACGAAAGCCTCCTCTTCCTAAACCTTGTCCTCTTCCTCTTCCTCTCTAATCTCTATTGTTCTAATCTTGGAAATGATTGAAATTATCTCCTCTTTGATTCTGACTATTACTGGCCTCCTCCTGCTTTTTCGGATCTTCATTTCTATCTCCATATGATCATCCACTAGATCTTCCATCATGACCTCTTCCACTTTGTTTGCTTTCAAACTTCTTGTTCAGCTTTTCCTCTACTTTTAGGGAAAATTGGTATGCCTCTTCAATATCATTCATTCGAACTAGATTCAGCTCCTCCTAAATGCTCATCCTCCACCCATTAAGGTAACGGGCAACTTTCTCCTTATCAGCTTTCGCATGGCCTGTTCTGATGAGGATTCGATAGAACTCCTCTGTATACTCCTGAACAGATCTTCCTGCTTGCTTCAAACTTTGCATTTTCTTCAGTAGGTCAAGCTCATAATCAACAGGGATGAATTGTCACTTTAATTTATCCACTATTCGATCCCATCTTGTGATTTTATCTTTCCCTCTTCTATTTCGGTCCAATTGAATCTCTTGCCACCAAATCTTCGCATGACCTTTCAATCTGGCCTTCGTGAATTTGACCCTATTAGGATCCTCAATATCTTCATACTCAAAATATTCTTCACATTCATTGATCCAGTCGATCAATTCTTCTTGGTTAAGATTTCCTAAAAATGCAGGAACCTCAATCTTAGGTCTTTTCTCGATCTTGGAAATGGCCCGAAAAAGTCTTTCTTCCTCCTGGTTTAGAACTTCACCTTCTTCTTCTTGATCTTCTTCTTCAGCTTCATCCTCACTTTCATCTCTGACATTAAGATTCATTCCTCTGTGAATCTCCTCCTATAATGCTCACACTTGTCTCTACAGTGCCCTAACCTCAGGTGTCACAACACCAGCTCTTCCACCACGTTCTCTTTGTGGAGGCATTTTCAAACTTCTCACTGAAACCCTAACCATGGTCTTGGTGCAAACTACCTCATGATCAGTGATCTGTTAACACAGAAACCCTTAACCACGATCCTAGTGCAAACTGCCTCACAATCGATGATCTATTTACGTAAAAACCCTAACCCATGGTCCTAGTGCAAACTGCCTCACAATCAGCGATCTGTTTACACACTCAAGAAATTTTGCTTTGATACCACTTGATGAAGGGTGCTCCCCTTAATACCACAAACACATAATAGAAATAGAGAAACAACAACAATATGCAAGAACTGAAAATGGGCTTCTTATTATCTCCACAATGGGTTTGCCTTGGTCAAACCCCAATTTAGGAATTAACCTTGAAATTGAATTTAATTGTAATGTGGATAAACAAAGAAAATGAAACAATTCACCTTGCTTATGTTGAAGTCCTTGTAGAGGATTCGAATCCTCAAATCCACAAGTAGGGATGCTCCAATGGATGTAGAAATGAATGTAGGATGTTTCAAATCAATGGCATTTGATCTTCAACACCAATCTTGAATAGATCTTTTCATATGAGGATGCTTGGATGAATGTAGAAGGATGGATCTTCAAGGGGGATCCAAAGAGATTGAATCCTTCAATGGCTAACAATGGATCTCCTTGATGGATGAATGCTTGAACACTTGGATTCTTGAAGGGTTTCTTGAATTCTTGAATTCACTTGCTTGCACTTGTTAGCTTGAGAGATTTCTTGGTGAGAATGAGATATGAAAACTTGATTGAGAGATGGATTGAAATGAGAGAGGAAGGCCTCTTTTTATAGTGAACTAGGGCACAAACCTCTAGAGAAGGCCGACATTGGGGAATTAAATCCAAATTAACCTTAACCCCTGGAGATGGACCCATATTAAATGAAATTTAAGGATTTACCATTTCGAAACCTGAAATGGCTGACCCGGAGGTGGGAAAAGAATCTTTCTGAAACTCGATACCCAAAAATAAAATAAAAACTTGAAATTTGAACTGGGGGTCAGGGACGAAGTCGAATCTTCCCTAGGTCAAGGTTGAGGTCAACCCTGACCTAGGTTAGGGTCGAGGTGGACTTTAACCCTCAAGGTTGATTTTGACCTTGAGGTCAAAAACCTTAGGACCCGAGCCCAGAATGCCAGGAAATGTAGACATGAACTGAAAATCAGGTGCAGAGGAAAGAAAAATATGGGGAAAAGCCAGATACATGCAAAGACCTGATCAAGGTGCTTAACATGACCCCATACCACTTACTCGGAGGGCTAAATTCTCTTATCATGGAAGTGCTTCCATTTTAAGACGATACACTTTCTAACAATTGCAGTACAAAATCTCTTAATAGAGTAGACTTAACCATCTCATTGTAAATATCATAACTAAGTGCACACTTAAAGAGTGTTGCTAAAATCCTCTAATAGGGTAGATCTTAACATGTCTTAAATGTTACTCCTAACAAGGTAAGATCATTAGAAGTGATAATGAATTGTATGCTTTAAAAGGAAACTTTATTACTACAGTTAGTGAAGCTTTGTGGGTTTCATCCCCACCACAGTTTTTACCTTCTAACATGGGTTTTTGCAATACCAAAATCTTTGCACATCAAGTGTATGAAGTTTCATGAATATTTATTTGATAGTTTAGAAGCATTTTACATTTAAGTTATTTTCATGAATGAATGACTATAATGAATATGACAGTCGGTTAATGAAGGATATTATCTTGAGGATTGAGAATAATTTTTTTAGGGTTATCGATTCACCCCTCCCCTCTCAGTAACTCACCTTTCCATAATCCCAACAAATTAAACATCATTAATATACAATAACAAGAAACAAGTATTACAATAAAATAAACAATCAACATTGAAAAATAGGTAAATTTTCATATAAATATGGTGTACAAGATAGAGCTTAGTTTCCAACCCTTTACAATTGAAAAATCCTTCCACTTTGGAAAAATTATGAAGCTAGTCCCCCATTGTTGGATGATAAATGTTGTGTGACTAATTGCCATAAAATGGCTAGCCTCCCACCCTCACTAGCCAATAAATCCTATGGAATTTTTTGGAATGAGAATTATGAAGTCTATTATGAAGTAAATCTTCAAATAGACTATATCAATGGTGTCGTGGGTCATTTTACCTCTCCATTTCTTCATGTGAATCCACACTTTCATGATGAGATATTAATTTTTGGTGGAAGAAATTCAAATTTGTGTTATAAGACGTCAACAAATCATTAATATTTATGGAGAACTTTGGAAAGCCTTTAAGATAACCAAGTGAATTCAAAATTGGGAAATATTATTGATGTTGCTAGTTAGTCCTTTAATTTTATACAAATTTTGACTATTTATCTTATTAGGAGAAGACTAAATCCTTTTAAATGAGCTTGATGGAAAATAATTTCTAGGCACCAAAATTTAACTTAAAACTTTACACTTGGCGTCATTTGGAGACAAGTAATACACATTGACCAAAAGAAGCACTACATTTGTAACTACCATGTATCTAATTGGCTTACATGTAGCAAGATAATACTAAATTATTCTACCACACATACTGAGATTTCAATAACTATATGTATTGATACATAAACATCACTATCATTGTGTATCATGTGCTTAAAAATAGGACCCATATACAAAATCATGATGTAAAATGACTACATAATGTGATACAAATAGAAATTTTTTATGCCGCCACACAAAATACCACCTAGCATGAAAACCACATAAATATTTAATATAGAAAGGGAAAATCCATCATAAGACACATGAGTGAAAATAAGGTTTATTATTATAACTATGATGCAAAAGGGAAATATTATGCAATTATATATTAACAAATTTAGTACAAGCTAATAGGGTCTAAGTACTTATTGTAAAAGGTGCAAACATAGGGAAATTAAGAACTATATTAGTTTTGTAATTGTATTTTACAATGCTAATTTAGTTCATAAGTTCCCTATGTATGTGTTGATCCCTAAGTTTTGTTGTCTATTAGTGTCTTACACTTATTCATCTTCTAGGCAATGTTGGTCGGTCATCACTGCAACCAAGCCATCATGTATAGGATGAGTCATGTATATTGTACATTTATTGAGTAGTAGTTACTATTGAGAAAGTCATAGGTCACTGAGTACTTCAGTAATAGCTGAGAAAGCTAATGCTGAGTTATGTAGATATGTCAGTGCCGAGTGCTAGAGATATCAAATGTCGAGTAAGCCAGATTTGACATATGCATTTGTTATGGCACAAAAAATTAGGTAAACCATTTTGGCCGACATCTACATGATATTTTTTTTTTTTGAGGAAATCACAGAGGTGATTATGCTTTAGAATTGTAATCATTGATCCCTATATAATCCATGGAACCAATCATAATCAGGGAATGGTTAAGCTGCATAAAAATACAATCTAGATCATTGACCTTAATTTATGGAGTTAATTTATTGTTTATATAAGATGAGATCTCCTAAAATGTATTGAGGAGCATAGCATAAGAGTATGATGATGAAGAAGATCTCATACATGTAGAATAGAGAAGTGTATTGATTATCATCAATAGAGTTCAGTGGCTGAGTAGAGTAGTGAAGGACACAACATATATATATTTGATAGAGAAGATCAAATCTATATTGGAAGGATAAGATCTGTTATCAGCAACACAATGCAAACTGAAGGATCATGTACCGAATCATTCTAATAGGTGAATCAGGGTAAATCTCTTAATGGAGTTGTCCTAAGAGGCCTAAGTAAATCTCTTAACCAAGCTCTTACTTTGTTGTAAGTTTAAATCCTTTTGCAAGGTAGATTGTATAAGTCTTAAAGCTCTTAGTAGGGCAGACCCCTCATAGGGTAAATCATCATTTTATGATCAAACTTGTAGCCCTAACAGAAAAAATTTAATACTGCAGTAGTGAAGATTTGTGGGTGTCATCCCCACCCCAATTTTACCTTTCAAGGGTTTCTAGGTAACCAAAATTATTGTGTTATATTTTATTTTCATGGATGATGATTAGGATGTTAGATCTATTATAGTATTAATTTTTATGTTTATGGTATGCAAGTAAGTTTATGTCAAAATGGAATTATTGGTAGATATCTGATTTACCCCCCTCTCAGTATTTCACTTTCCCATAATAGATTTACAACAATTGGTATCAGAGCTAAGTCTCTTAAATAAGTCTAACCACTTGTGAGTCAGAGATCTTGAGATGGAGGTTTATAAGTTGGGAAAGATTATAGAGAATCAGAAGATTGACATTCAGCTTGCATTACATCAGCTTGAAGTAGCCAGAGGTGTACTAAAGAAATACTTAAGCAGAAGAAGAGAACTATAAATACAACATAATGACACTCAATATCAAGAAGAGGATACTAAAGGACTATTTGACAATGGTAACTCTACTGAAAGTGACAAAGCTATAAAAGATATGCTAGAGAAAAACAACATACTGAATGAGGACATCAGACATATGAAAAGGGAACAAGAAATACAATCAGTAAGATTTTGTGAAATTATTGAACACAAAAAGAAAGCTGAAGAAGACAAGACAATGGATGAAGAAGATAAAAGAAAAATATCTGTAAGACTGGATTCAAAAGGACATGTGACATGAAAAGGCTGAAAAACAATCAATTGGACATTTTAAATTAATTTCTACTTGCTAATCAAGAGTTGAGCAGGAAAGATGTGGAGATAACAAATCTGAGATCAGAAAATAGCCAACTGAAGAATGAATTTACATCTAAAAAAGAACTCAATGAAAGGATGAATACACCTAAAGAAGCTGTGAGATACTTTGAAGAACTATTGAGGTCACTAAGAAGATCCAGTGATACTTCTAGACTTGGACATGATGAGCACCTGTCATCCACTGAAGAAGGAGAATCATCAAAGAGTGGAGAATAGAGGAATGCAAAGCCAAAGAAAAACAAACCTACATGTCATCATTGTGGAAAGATAAGACACAACTAACATCTACAGAAAGAAAAAATAGTAAGTCCAATCCTAAATAAAAATTCAATGGGTATTGTTTTAACTGTAAAAGGCATGGACATCAGGCACATGAATGCAGGACAAAGGTCAGTAATTCACCTACATCACCTAGATTTCAAGGACATTGTTTCAACTATAAGAAATATGGTCATAGAGCACATGAGTGTAGATCCAAAGCTAAGTGGACATCCAATCAAAGAACAAAAGCACCTAGGAAAGGTAACACATACAATTGGGACTACAATACATGGTATAGTTGTCATTATTGTGGTAAATATGGTCATATTGGAGAAAACTACTTGAAGACACATTTTAGAGGTAAATCCAAGAGTTACATGAGTGGAAATCTAGTTTTTTATAAATGCAATAAGATTGGTCATTTAAAAAGAGACTGTAGAGAACATATACTAAGCAATGATCAAGTTAAGAATGGAGAAACTGTTGATCAGATGAGAAATCAGATGAACAAGACTTGGAAGAAGAAAGAAGCAAGAATTAGTGAAGCCAGTGAACCTGAGGTCTCCCAATCCAATGGACTAGGTGATCACACTACTTCGAACTAAGAAAAGAAGGTATGTGTGGAATTGAATCTTATAATGCTTTATTTTACATTAGTTCCTAACATTTGATAAGAAAAAGTCCATATTTGCATAGATTAAGATGCATTAGGACATATTTGAGATAGAAGCTACATTGTATATTTGATGCCGAGCCTCAGTATTTTAGCCCATAGTGACCAAGTCACTAGTGTATACCGAGCACCCATGGTAGCCGAGATGTGATGTGCACCGAGCCAAAACCAAATGGTAGTATTAGCCAAGCTTATGTTTACCAAGTGAACATGAGATTGCCGAGACAACTATATCTTACCTAGAAACTGTACAGATCATTAATGAAGCCCTAATTTGACCGTTTGAAGTCTATAAAATGGGAAGTTACCATTTATTTTCATTTTACTAGTGATTTGAGAACTTTCAAGAGTGATTATAGAGAGATTATCAAGAGCTTTTGTGCTAAGTGTGATTTACAGAGATCATTCATAGCGTGCCATCGAAAAACATCTGAGAATTATCGAGCAAGGTATTTTATCATGTTATCTATTTCTATAATTGAACCCTAGAATTTTAAGACATGGACTCTTCATCATCTACTACAGTTAAGAAATAAGGGAAGGAAGTATTCAATGTACAACTTGTGAGGAATGATGCATCTAAGCCATAGAAATTCCAGGCCCTTCCTGAGAGTGCAATTATGGGAGATCTCATGGGTTCCCTATCGTCAATCCCTCCTACAGTTCTAATGATAAATGATGTACACACATGTTATATGTGCAATATTGGAGAGATTGGAGACTACAAGCTGAGAGAAGCCTATGATAAATTGTGTAGCAACTGGGTGTTGAAGGCTGAACACCAGAAGCTTGCCGAGAGAGGGTTGGTGCACGCCCTTGACTTCCCACATAATTTCAAAGTTGAATGGATCAAGATTATACCAAGCTGAGTACATGACATGAAAATTTGGCTGGAGGATGGACTAGTAAAGATCACAAAGGAAATGATACATCAAGTAACTGGTTACCCTAGTCTTATAAGAAAGAAGACTATGAGATGTCAAAGTAAGGAGTTTATCCAAGCCAACACCTAGGTGATGTGGAACAAACAAGGAATGACCATTTCAATAATCACAGATCTAGCAATTGATTTTGTAGTGAGGGTGATAACACATAAATTTTACCAATCCAGTAGGGTGGACAATGTTCAGTGCATAGTAGTAGAACAAGCTTGGAAGATGGTAAAGAAGGATCATACATATGACCTTGCCAAGCTACAAATGACACATCTTGCCGAGAACCTCACATCCATCAGGAAAGCAAAGAAATCAATGTGTAAGTTTGGTTCTCTGCTCGTTCATCTATTTTTCTATGTACAGATTAGTTTTCCTACAGTTGGGGATGTTGCATGGGATAAGAACATACCTATCATATTATAGATTAGTGAATTTATTGATTTGATAGGTGAGAATTTTGAGAGTGTAATGGATAGCTATTTTGTGGAATTTAAGAAGAAAATGAGGAAAAGAAGTAGGATCCCAATATCACTAGTGGATAAATACTATAATGACATATGTTTCCTAGTTGATATCGACTTCACATATGCACAAGTTGTTGAACCGAGGGTATCGTGGCTAAGGCCATTACCTTATGAAGTTAACATAGATGAAATAACAACAATAATAAAAGACCTATTAGCTGAAGAAATTGACAAAAAGGCTAAGTCTTTTGGGACATATGAGGAAGAAAAATCCAAGGTAACCATGGGATTAAAATATGCAACCATGGAGAGGAAAAGAAAGAAGACAGTGAAAAACCTAGAAAAGATGCTAGGAGAAGGTGAAGAGGATGATGCACCTCTTGCACTGACTCAAGGATTAAGAGAAGAAAAGTCAAGTGAGTCAGAAGAGAGTGAAGAGGAGGAAGCTATAGTCACTAAGAAAGGAAAGAAGGCATCAGTTGCCGAGCCTATCAAGAAACCAGTGCAAAAACTTAAGTCTGTTTCCTCCCTAGTACTTAGACCTAGAACTATGGCAACTTCTACTATTCCATCTACCGAGCCACAAAAGAAAACCTCTACATGAGGGAAGAGAAATCCAATTCAGGCTAAGGTTATGCTGAGAAATACAAGGAAGAGGCCAAGAAGAAAGTTGATATTGACAAAAGATGATGAGGAAAATGGTTCTGATGAGAACATCAAGAAGAAGACACCATCTCAAAGGAAGCAATTAACTATGGATGAGATATGCCACAACATCAAGAGCATTGTCAGCTTAGTAGGATTCAAACAAGTAAAATTTGAGAAATTGAGCATTGGAGATAAAGAGAGAGTAGAGAAAGCTATGCTTGAGATTCTGTGTACATTCAAGATGACACCATTATAGATGGGGAATGCAATTCTTGAAGAATTGTATAATTGAATAGATCAGAAATGGGAGTATGCCTTGATGACTAAGAAGTAGATAAGGGAGAGCACACTTGCTCAAGTCATGCTTGAATTATCCCCTGATTAAATCAAGCAGTATATAGAGAAGTATAGAAATAGATTTATTCCCAAGCTTCGAGCATACTCCATACTACAACACAAGGTTGAAGATAATGTGAAACAGAGCACAAGACTATGGAAAATCATTTTTGGTCTTATAGTTAGTTAATAAGGAGGACATTTTTGAGCCATTGAATGAAGAGAAGGAAGAAGAAAAGAAGGATGAAATAAGTGAGTCATAGGATGTGATCACAATTGTTGATATCCCTGAGGACACTCCAGTGAAGACAAATATATTGACCGAGGAAGACATACATAAAAAGATACAAGTTGAGGTAGTATCAGATAAATATATATCGAGAACCAATCCTGTATTACTACAAGTACAATATTATCCATGAATTGATAGAACTTCAACTATTAAGACTACACTAGAAAGCCCCCATATAGTCACAGTTGATCTTCTAGTCTCACAAAGTGCTAATGCCAAGAAACATGATAAGTTGACAATCACACCAAAGTCTACCCCTACTGAGGAGACAGATAAAGAGTAAGAAGAGTGGTCTACATTAGTTGTAGTGAGTCCTCATGTGGAGGATAAGGAAAAGGAAAAGACCGAGGAAGAGAAAGAACAAGAAAAATAAGAGCCTAAGGAACAAGAGATAATCAAAGATCTTAGGCAGATGTCGAGTGGAAACACACCGAGGAAGAAGACACAAAAGAAGGAGAAATATCCTACCACACATGTGACACTCAATGAAGTTATAGTGATTCCTAAGTGTGACACTGATAACTTGACCTACAAACAGATGCAAATCTTGAAGGATCTACTAAAGAAAAAGAGTAAAAAGGAAGAATTGAGAAGAGAACATCAGAAAAATTAGGTATTACATGAGATAAAAGGTATTTTCATTGATGCTTTTGAGATGGATGATGTAAATGAATCTGCACCTATTTTTGAGCAACTTGTACATATAGTCAAGAAAGTGAATGATGATGACAGTGAGGTGAATGATAAGCTGTTACAATGGCCTGGAAGGAAGTTTGAGACCAAGGTACTCAATAAGGTCTCTACTGACATTGCAGTCAAATAGGTAGAACTCTCTAACTTAGTAAAAAAATTAGAGGAAGTTGTGCAGAGTGCCCATTCTCTGTACAAAAAGTTATGCAGTGTTGAAGAATCTACAAAGGATAACCAGGATCTGATAGAAAAAATACAACTATATTTAAAGTCTACATGTCACTCATTGAGCATGGATGCAAGTTCCAAATCTATTCATTTTACCAACTATCATCTACCTTCATAACAAAAAAAGAGGCTCCAGATGTGTTTAGTTCAAATACATTACCTCTAGAGTTTGAACCGGTAGTAATCAGTTTTCCTTCCTTGCTTCTGATAAAACATTTACCATTAACAAAGCTTAATTGAAAATATTTATCCATTAACTATCCAACACTCAACATGTTATGTTTCAGTCCTTCAACAAGTAATACATTATCTGTATTAGTCTTTCCATCTAGAGTAATGGATCCCACTCCTATGATAGATTTAGGGAGATTGTCCCCAAACCTCACAACACCTCCATCATATTTTACTAATTTAAAAAACTTTTTATTATCACCAGTCATATGAAGAGAACAACCACTGTCAATTATCCATTTATTTTTCTTCTCAACATGAGATACTAAAGCTTTTTCTTCATGTAATGGTTAATCTCTAATAGCAACAAATCCAATCTCTTGATAGTCTAAATCATCATCATCAAAGATTCCTTCACTAGCAAAATAACATTCTCTGTCCCTTTTAATTTTTTCATAATTAGGTTTGTACTTAGAAAATCTTGTAGGACATCTAGATGCAAAATGACCTACCTTATTGCATGAAAAACATTTCAAGGGTAACTTGCCTTCAAATTTTCCCTTACCTCTTTTTTCTCTTCTAGCAATCAGTGCAACAACCTCATCCATCTTTCTTTCTTCTGTCATTATCTGTTCCCATTCCTCAGCATACTCACCAAGATCTTATTTTAGGTCTTCTTTTCTGGTGCTCAGAAGTGCATAAAATTTCTTGTGTGTAGATGCCTTAAATGCAGATTCAACTTTAGGTACAGATTCTCCTAATTCTACAGCTTCAAAAGTAGTTAGTTTTGCAATCAACATTTCTCTACTAAAGTTTAGAGTTAGAGGTATCGTTTCTTGAATAGACATAGCCTTAAACTATAAGAAGGTGTTAGTGATCTGAGGATCTTCACAATGACTTATCCTTCATCATAAGTGCCTCCAAAATTTTTGATTCCAACTACTACTTCTATGAACCTTTGAACATAGGCCCTAATGCTTTCATCCTCATTCATTTGTATCTTTTCTATATTTATTTTCCAGTTTTATAACTTCTCTTTCTTGGTATATTTTTCTCCTTCATATAATGCTTCTAATCTATTCCAAATTTCACGTGTCGAATCTAAGTGTTTAACTTTAGTGAACTCACCTTCAGATAGTGCACTGATCAGTGCTTCCCTTGTGACCATGTTATATGAGAATAACTTCTTCTCATCATTAGTAGCAGATGGAAAATCATTCTCAATCTTCAGGGCTACCTTCTTCTTTGTAATCATCTAGTAGTCTATGCCCAAACACAACAAGTGTGTTTGCATCTTGTTCTTCCAACTGTCAAAGTGCTCAAGATAAAATTTAGGACCATCCTTCCTATAGAGTGCCATCTCCAAGATCACCTCAAGATGTTAAGCTTTCTCTCTAAGGACCACAAGCTCTGATACCAATTGTTAGGAATAACAGTCCACAATACAACTGAGCGGGGGGGGGGGTGGTGAATCAGTTGTATAATAGATTATTAACTTTAATCTTTAATCACCATGATATTAGATCCAATGAACACAATGAATTCCAACACAATAACACAATATTTTGGTCTCGGGGAAACCTTGTTAAAGGTAAAAACCCTGGTGGGAATTAGCACCCAAAAATGATGTACTGAGAGTATAGTTATCTTTGTTAGAAGATATAGCCCTGTTAGGAGCTTATTGAAACATTATAGTACATAGTCCTTGTTAGATAACAGACCCTATTAGGAGTCAAGAACAAAAGGGAGGGCTCACTACCCAAAGAAGGTTAAATCCACTTTTAGAACTCACTGTTCGCAACACAAGTGTATATGAAGAAATACACAATCTTTTGAACTATTTGCCATCAATTGTCTTTTCTTGATTAGTTCCAATGAAGTCCACCAGTAAACCTCTACTCTACATATAGAAGACACAAGCTCGCAACTTTCACAACCTCTTTATATCACATCCATTCCATGCATATCTTTTCCAAAGAAAAGACTCTACATATATACCTTATTGTAATTTTCCATGATCAAGTCGGCCCATGAGGCTTTCTTAATTTATAAATGATTACATAAACCTTTGATAAGATACACATAGTATCTAGAATAAGTATATAATGATTACAATACAACAATTAAGGAATGACATCCTTAATTTAATCTTTCCAAACAAAACACACACTTCATTTCCTGAGTCGGCTCCTAAATAAACCATCACCAGAAAACATGCCACAGATGACCACCAATCATTCCATACCTTGTGCTGACCAATGAACATCCTTTAGTACCCTATCTATCATCCTTCAAGCTTGCATTTATTGAATCCAAATCCTCTAAAAGATATACCAAAAACCCAGAGACTAACTCTGTCAATTCTCATTGTCATAGTCCAGTGACTAGTCTTCATTAAATCATCTGTATTTATCTTAATATAAAACATCTAATGATGAGATCTTAGATATAAGATCATAACATCCACCTAAATGCTTATCTAACTTCACAATATCTAAAACATCCGTATAGTGTCCGTACATTGTGACAACTAGCATGTTCTTCTCTCAGAAATATATGTTGACATCAGTGACAAAACACAAATGGCAATAGTATGAGTGTCCATTCAATAATGTAGTGATTAAACATATTAAATGTCTCAATCACCTCTCCATGCATTAGCAATATCCAAAAATCTCCCCCTTTGTCATTGATGTCAACATATGGAAAAATCTTATCCCAAAGTTATATCAATCCAAAGTCCTGCAACCAAACAATATTCCCATACAGTAGGGATTTTCTCATAGAAACACTCCCCCTTTGACAATAATGGCAAAGGGTTCCATGAGGATTTGGATGCCTTCACAGATAAAATTTCTTCCATGATTAGTCCCTTTGAGGAGTAGATCCCTACATCTAGCCTAGATAATGATAAGGCTTTGAATACCTCTGGATTGATGCATCTTTGCATCATTTAGTTCTGACTAGGAGGGGCCTGAACCCCCAACATACCTCTGAGATATTCAAAGGTATCTTTCAGTAGTGGATTTTGTTGGCAATTTGACTATACTAGTGTATATGACTTAATATAGTGTTGTCGTTATGGAAACAAAGTCATATGATGTTTTGGAGTTAGCGCTTATGATAAGAAGATCAAAAATTGGCTAAGTGTTGAAGACTGGATAGTATACAAAGTACCTAAAGGTTAGAGTGTCAGCGCACATGCATACAACAAAATTATGGTATGTGCCCTAGAAATTAAGTTGGTAAGATCATATTCATACTAAGTCTAAGAGCGCATGATTAGAATATTCAGTATGAGGAAGATACAAAGAGTTCAAGTTGCACAGACAGCGAATGCCAGAGAAGAACAATGCAAGAAGCCAACTATTGGTATTTTGGTTAGCGGTTATATTATTGTTGTGTAAGGGCTATGTGATGTAGGAGAATCTTGAGTCCTTGGCAATCCTGTGTCACCAAAAACAATTTGGAGTTTTTCTATGTTGCTCAGTTCCTACTTTGACCAAGTTGGTTAGTTTCCTTTGGTTACCGAGTGTGGTTGGTTATCTCCTGGGTGATCGGTTATTTCACTGGTGCTCGACATTGCCTTTCTGCTACTCAGTTATGTTGCCTATCAATGAGTTTAGTCTTAGTTCCTGTTGTGGTTGACTTGTGCATTTATATTGGATCACATATTTAATGTTGGTATCCATCATTGGGAAGCATGTGGTCCCAGATCTGACCATTCCTTTCCTTGATTGTGGATTTGAAGGCCAACTCAATTCGGTAGCTTCTTGTATAAATGTAGTTGTTGGTTTAGAGTTTAGGAGGCAGTTTTTTGGATAGGAGTTGGTAGAAGATAGAAGTAGAGATTTTGACAGATCCTAGCATGTTGGAGGACTTCTATGATTCATTGTAATATATGGCCCTAATAGGGAAGGCCTTACAGCTTGGCATGTATGGTTCTATTTGATGATAATAAATGAAAGATTCTACATTCTCTCTCTCACTATTGTGTTTGTTGGCTTCTGCATGTGTTGGGAAGGCTTGGATCATTAGGGTGCATAGTTGTTTGGCCCCTCTTACTCCCTGCCTTGCATTAGGTGGTATTAGAGCGAGGTGAGATCTTGATCTAGTTCTATGGATCTAGGTTTGTAGGTTCCTCTTGTACACACTAAAAAGGTGCACTTCTATGAACCATTACATGCAAGGTTGCTCAAGAATGAGGCCTCACAAAGCGGCTCATAGCTCTCTATGCATGGAGTTGCAAGGGACTATGATGTGTTTGCTCTCAGCTAGAGCTACAAGCTTATGACCTTGCTAGTCAACCACACAATGAGAGATTCGAATGAGGACAAGGACAAGAGTGCCAATATCCTTAAGAATCACTATGAAAATGCAATGCAAACTAGTCTATGGAAATGAAAATACAATGCAACTAAGCTATGAAATGGAAAGAACAAGTGTTACAAATCCCTCCTATTAAGCTATGTGAGTTAAATCTATTGCATCAAAGGAAACTAAACTAGATGCCATGAAAGCTAAAATGCAAGAATGAAAGACTAAGAACAATAAGGTTTCCAAAAGCTCCAAAAAGTCTCCAAGAATTCCTGCAGCATAAGATTAGTATTCAAAACATGATTTGAAAATGGAGGAGAGAGCTTTCCTTTTATAAGAAATGCAAAGGAACGGACCATTGAGATTAAGAGGCAAAAGTCTTAATCGGTGGTGGAGGTTGAAAGAGGAGCAATCCATGTGCACAAGTATCCTCCAATGAGAGTGAAGTGTTGACTTTTGAGCCTCATGTGAGACAAAAAGTACTTTTTTCCTTTTTGTGAAATAAGAATAATGTTTTATTTGTGCAACTTCGGATAAGAGGAAAAGTGGGGCTTTTTATTTAATCAAAAGGGGAGGAAATATTCCTTTCAATTAAATAAAGACTTAGGATAAATGGTTAGCCCAAGGATAAAAATCTAATATATGATCAAAATTAAGACTTGATCAAGAAATTAATAATGTTGAAAATATTGATTATTGATAAAAATGATTCAGGATTGATAAATCAAATAAATGGGGCCCAAAGTCTAGGCGACCATTTTAGGGTGCATACATTTGCCCCTTTTTAACTAATGTGTGATCGATTTGGGAACACATGTAGTCAAAGAATGAAGTTGCAATGTGAGATCGATTTGGGATCACAAAACAACTCAGATATGAGGTTGATTCGGGATCATATCCGGACAAAGCATAAACAAAGGCCTTTGAACATGAGGTCGATTCGGGATCACATTCAAAGTAAGAGATAGGAATCTCAAATTTGAGAAAAAGCTCACAAAAGATGTCTGAATCAGAAAAATCAAGGAATAGGGGATGAGAATCCCATAAATACTGCCCCCTCAGAATCGAAATTGAAATCAAGTAGAGGAGAGACAGAAAATTGATAAGGTTGATCAAATCATAATAAAATCACAATCGAAGGTAAGGGTCAATAGGTTAACCATTAGGCAATGAAACATGCCCCAATAGAAGAATAGAAATAGAAGACTAGAAATAGAGTGGATGAAAGACTAGAAAATTTGAGAGACATGGAAGGAAGAAATTCCACCGAAAATTAAATTATGCCTCAAAAGGTTAGTCAACTGCTCAGAAGAAGGGGAAAAGTTTTGAAACACGACTCAGATTTTGATTTTGAGTCCGAAAATGGATAGAAAATGATGTGATATGAAAGATCAGAAATGAAAGATATGATCAAGAAGAATAAAAAAATGAGCACAGTTGACCAACAGGTCCACGTAAGATGAAAAAAGGAGAGCTCTCTCCCTATGCAAGGTGCAGAAACTAAACTAACATGAACCTAGAAATGCAAGCTACTATGAAAGTGGTTGACTTGCAAGGTCACAATGCTTATAGACATCTAATTATCATCATCAAGCATTAGGTAACATCGTAAGATCATACAATGCACACTAGCATAACTATGTGGATATGAATATGATCTTTATCAGAAGAAAATGTGGAAATCTCACCTAGGCATCAAAGACATGGAGGTCAAGATGACTAATGCAGTGAGATCACCTAAGTTTTGATATGGTGAGATTATGCTTGTATCAAGACACATGAAAGTCAGGATAACTAGAAGCATGCATTCACAAAATAGTCAAGGATAATACCTTGTCAATCCATAGTGTCAAGTAAGACCAACATAAATGCTCATGACAGTTAGGATCAACAAAATATACCCACAAGCAGATAAAGAAATAAAACATGTTCTCATACCCTCAGTCTTCTAGCTATGCATCATCGAAAACTTCTCAGGGAGAGACCACTCATCAAAGAAATCCTCATAGACAGCACACAAAGAAAAATAAAGCCAACATATCTCAAGCAAATTGATTGTTTAAGTGCGTGTGTGTTGGTCATAGAGTCAGACTCTAGTTATCACATCTGCAAATGAGAAATATCACATCAAACTTAGACTATTGGGTAAGACATCTGATAAGTGTTAAGAAACACTTGACGCAAGGGTAGTGTTGAAAAACACTATTTGGGGTGGTGTTGAAAAACACCTGTTGTGAAATGCCCCAAGAGACAAACACACCTAAAGGACCTATGCTAACAGTTATGCCCCCTAGACAAAAATATAGACCAATTCCAAACCAAGTCAAATAAGGTCAAGGCATGATGGAAAGTGGCTAAGTGTCGAGGACACATGCTAACAAATAGGAGTGCAAAGGCCTCAAGTAGCGCCTGTTTCTAGGTTTTCACCACTTGGATTTCTTTTTTTCATTTTTTCATTTTTTTCATTTTTTGTATTTTTGCTACAAAGGAGCCTGTTGCCAAGTTTTCACCAAGGCACTTTTTCTATTTTTTTATTTTTATTTTTATTTTTTGAATTTTTAAATTTTTTTCATTTTTTTTTGTATTTTTTTCACGACTTTTTATGCTTTTTAGGATTTTTTCAGCATCATATATCAATTTTTTTGGTATTTTTTCAGGATCCATAAAGTATGTACAAAGAATGCCCCCAAATAGAAACAGGCATCAAGGATAGAACTTCTTGAGGTGCACAATGTTGATGGGATCAGGGAGTTGTTCTCTATCAGGATCTGATAGTAAATATGCACCGGTACCAAAAGCAGCTATAATAACATATGGTCCAAGCCAATTAGGTTTGAACTTGCCCTTTTGTTCTCTGTTCTATTGATTCTTAGGGTTCTCTCTCAAAACAAGATCACCTATTTGAAACTCTCTAGGGTGAACCTTCTTGTTGAATGCTTTGTACATACACTTTTGATACACTCTCATATGATCAAATGAAGCCTTACGCTTCTCATCTAGAAGTTCAAGTTCCTGTAACCTCATGGCGTGGTAATCCTCATCTGTTATCAAGCCTTGGAGTGAGACTCTAAGTGAAGGTATCTCTACTTCTAAGGGAAATACCACTTCAGTGCCATAGGTAAGAGCAAAAGGAGTAGCTCCTGTAGGTGTATGAATGCTAGTTCTGTAAGCCCATAGTGCGGGATTGATTTGCAAGTGCCAATCCCTGCCATTCTTGTGCACTGTCCTATGAAGAATCTTAAGGATGGTTTTATTGGAAGCCTCTGCCTATCCATTTCCCTGTGGAAAGTAAATGGAGGACCAATGTTGCTTGATTTTAAACTTTTTGCATAAATGCTTTAGGTCCTTATTCTTGAATTGACCTCCATTATTAGTGATAATCTCAGAAGGTACGCCAAATCGGCAAATAATATGATTCAAGATGAACAAAGAGATAGTCTTCCCTGAAGCTATAGAAAGTGGCATGGCTTCCACCCATTTTTTGAAGTAGTCAGTGGTAGTAAAAATGAACTTATGTCCACCTGATGAGTTGGGATGAATCTGCCCAACTAGATCAAAGGCCCAGCGTTGAAATGGCCAATGAGAAACAGAAGGAATCAACTCCCTACCTGGAGCATGAATCAGGTTTCCATGTTTCTGACATTTTTCACAAGACTTAGCAAAGGCTACTGCATCTATCTGCATCGTGGGCCAATAGTACCCCACCCTAAGCAACCTTCGGGCCATGGCAAGACCATTAGAATGTCCACCACAAATGCCCTCGTGGATGTCAACTAACGCTTGGTTGGATTCCTCCTTTTCCAAGCACCTAAGGAGCATCCCATCTAAACCCCTCCTATATAAATCACCAGAGATAAGGGTGTGGCAAGAGGTGTTACAGATGAGGTTTCGACATTCAGAATGGTTGAAAGTGTCAGGGATGCTGCCATCGCGTAGATATGAATAGATAGCACCATAGCAGGAAGACGCATGTGTGACAAGGGTACAAATGACGTGGCTTTCAAATGAGTCAAATATGGGATGATGTAGCTCTTCCACCAGGAATTCAAATCTTGATTCATGTTGTTCCAACTAAAGGAGTGAAGCTAATGTGGCCATAGCATCTGCAACTTTGTTCTCTATCCTAGGGATCTGTTGAAATGTCACAAATGTAAAGTAACATCTCAATGAGTCAACCATCTTTTTGTAGAGTATCAATTTATCATCCTTGGTGTGATACTCATTGACTTGGTTGATGATTAACTGGGAATCCCCAAAGACATGTAACTCTGTTATGTTCCATTCTATAGCCATTCTCAATCAATTGGTTAAAGCTTCATATTCTGCAATATTATTTGTACATGAGAATAAAAGTTTGTAAGACTTTGGAATATTGTACCCATGTGGAGAGACAAATAATACTCTAGCACCTGATCCATTTTGCATGTGGGAACCATCAAAGAACATTTTCCAAGTGCGAGTAGTCATATACAGGATGTGTTCATCTGGGAATTCCACTTGAACATGCATACTATCCTCAATTGGGAAATTAGCTAATTGGTCAGCAATAGCTTGCCCTTTTATGGCCTTCCTTTCAATGTACTCTATGTCAAATTCAGTTAAGACCATCATCCATTTAGCAAGTCTACCCATGAGGGCAGCCTTACTAAGTAAGTACTTGAGAGGATCAATTTTTGCAACCAAATGTATAGTATGAGCAAGCATATAGTGTCACAAATTTTGAGAAGCAAACACCACTGCAAGACAAGACTTCTCAATGTTATTATAATTGATCTCATAGGAGACTAGAGTACGGCTGATATAGTATATGGCCCTTTCTTACCCAGTATCATCTAATTGAGCCAACAATGCCACCAAAGAAGACTTTGTTGCTGAAATATATAAAATTAATGGTTTCCTAGGGACAGGCGGCATCAAAATTGGAGGATTAGCCAAGTATTGTTTAATTTGATCTAGGCTCTTTTGGCATTCCTCATTCCATACACAAGACGCGTCCTTATGCAGTGTCTTATTAAAGGGTTGTGCTCTATCTACCAGCTATGAGATAAACCTCCTAATTGACTGGAGTCATCCCTGAAGACTTCTCATCTGACTAATTTTTCTTGGAGGTGGCATATCTACAATTGCTTGGACTTTTTCAGGATCAACCTCTATACCTTTTGCCGAGATTATAAATCCTAAAAGTTTGCCTGAGGTGACACCAAATGTGCACTTCTTTGGATTCAATCTGAGTTGAAACTATTCCATGTGATCTAGAATTACTTCCAAATCGGTAAGGTGTGCATCCCTTTTTCTTGATTTAGCCAGGGTATCATCCACATAATCTTCCATGTTCTTATGCATCATATCATGAAAAATTGTGGTCATAGCTCGTTGGTATGTTGCTCCTACATTTTTTAACCCAAATGGCATGACGTTCCAGCAATAGGTTCCCCATGCACATGTGAACGCTATTTTCTCTTGGTCTTTGGGAGCTATTTTAATTTGATTATATCCTAAGAAGCCATCCATTAGAGAGTATATTTCATAACTTTCTGTCATGTCCACTATCATGTCAATGTTTGGAAGTGGAAAATCATCCTTTGGGCATGCTTTGTTTAAATCTCTAAAATTTGTGCATACACGAATGGACCCATCATGTTTGGAAATTGGTACTATGTTTGAGATCCATTCTACATAATCAATGGCTCTAATGAATCCAGCTCTCAAAAGTTTTTCTAATTCCACTTTGACAGGGAGAGCTACATGTGGATGCATTTTCCTGAGTCTCTGTTTCACTAGTTTGACTCCTGCAGCTATGGATAAGTGATGCATTATAAGATTTGTGTCAAGCCCTGGCATGTATGAATATGTCCATGCAAAATTAATTTTCTTCTTTTGTAAGAATTGTACGTATGCCTTGGTTTCTTCTTCTGATAAAGACTGAGCAAGATGAATTATTTGAGGAGCTTCTTCTATGTTCAAATTAACTGATTTTGTTGGCTCAATCAATACTAATGATCTGTCTTGAAAATAACTAGGCAAGTTATTAAGTACCCCATCCTTAGGCACCTCAAAGAGGTTTTCACCCTCAGATATGTCATTCCTTTTTACTATTTTTGGTTCTAATACCGCCACAAAGTGGTTTTCGCCATCAGACCTAGTTTTCTTTTTTTCTTTTTCTTTTATTTTTAGACCGAGGTACTTAATATCAGGCTCCATCATACTTGTTGTCGGTTCACTGGTCAAAGAAGCCATGGGTTCAAGAGCATTCATATAGCAGGAAAGTTCATAGTCATTCTGAAAAGTGAGGAATCTAGGCTCTTGATGGCGCTGAGACCAGTCAATTAGGTCATAGTGAAAAAGGGGTAGGTCAATGACTGGTTCAATGTTATTTATGTGAGAGGTGTTATCTCTGATGACCATACAATCGAGATTCATCAAGTCCCCTCCGAGGATACCCAAAATTAGGATTTTTCCTACCAAATGAAGTGTCAGCCACTAAGGCAATTCGAGGAGTACAATCCTCTAGTCCTACACTAAGCTCATTGGTCACATCAGGTTGGGTACTATAAGTATGGACAACATCCATGTCCAAATCAATTGTTGCATTTGAAAGTGAGTCCCATTCATACTCATGTGAGTCTGTGTCTAAATCATCATTTGGGCCTCATGATGTAGAAGCCTCAAGGTTGGGAAAGGTTTCCCCTTCTCTAATGCTAGCATTGTTACTATTTGTCGCAGCTAGGATAGCAACACTATCCATTGTCAATCTAGCATTCATAGAGTCACTATCCGTCACAGCTGGGATAGTAGGACTGTCAATTATCAAATCTTTTGAATCTCTCCAAAGAAGATTTGTTGAAGGCACCCAATCATCAAACATGTCTTGTTGATTAGAAAGATCAGGTGTGTAGTCTAAATCACTGTCACTGTCCGTCGTAGCTGGGACAGGGACACCTTTCTTCTTCTTATGTTCAAAACCTAAGCCAACTGTTGACTTATTCTTTCATCCAAAAAGGGCATGGTCAAGAGGCCCAGCTTTAGCATCCAACCTATGGCTAAGGGGACCATATCTTGGATAACCCATATTCTTAACCAATGTATACCCTCTCCCATAAGCTTTAGGTGAAGGAGCAAAGCTCTCGTTGTGTTGGTATTTTTCCTCATGATAGATCCAGTCACTTACAACAACTTCCTCTTTCTCTTCCTGAATAGGAACCGAAGACTCAACAAATTTTCCAAATAATATCATTGCTGATGATGAAGGTTTCATATTTGGTGATGGTTTCCCATAAGACCTAGGAGAGATCGGCATTTTTGCAAAAGAATCAATTTTATAATCTTCCATCCCAAGATCTATGGTCTTAAACCTCTGCTTGCATTGTTCAAGTGAAATACTAGGACTGTCAGCTTCCCTATTCAAAGGTACATGTGATCCAGTAGAAATGTTATTAACTAACAAAGCACTATCTCTAGGTATGCAAATTTCTACACCATTATGGGGAAACTTAACACATTGGTGATACATTGATTGGACTGCTTGCATTTCATGAATCCATGGCCTACCTAGCAAAATGTTGTAGGCTAAAGGACCAACATCAATAATTTGAAATAAGATATCCTTTTCTACTAGACCAATGCGGATAGGCAAAATGGCCAATCCCTTAGAACTTCTTTCTGCTTCATCATATGCTTTGATTGTGATTTTTTTCCTTGTGTCAAAGACTTCTTCAGAATATCCTAGAGCCTTCAACAAACTCATGGTACAAATATTGAGCCCTGCACCCCCATCTATCAATACATGCCTGACATGGGTTTTATGAATCATGACTTTGATGTGTAAGGCCAAGTTATGTGGGTGATTGATGGATTTGTCGTCTTCTTCTGAGAAAGTGAGGTAATGAGGGCTAGCCAAATGGTTGACCATATTCTAGAATTGATCAATATCTAAGTTGTTAGGGACACTAGCTACTCGCAAAGCATCGTCAAGGACATGCTTGTACTTAGGGGACAATTCTAAAAGTTCAAAAATAGATATCTGTGCTGGTGTATGTTGTAATTGGTCAATAAGGTTATAATTTGAATCAGGACCAACAACAGATTTAGGAAGAACACCCTTGGGCATGGGCTGCTTAGACTTGCTAGAGCTAGGAACTTTGATAATAATGGGAGCTTGAGACTAACCCCTAGTGACAACATTGAGGGATTGGGGCATCCTTCGTGAGTGAGGACCTCTTAGCACCACAACAGGTCCTTCATCAGACATTAGAGTTGAATCCACATCATATCCATAAGGATCTTTCCCTCTCATGATGTTGATATTGTCATCAGCCACTTCAAGCATGTTAATAACATTTTCAGCATTTGTGTAGGTATAGTTGATAGCAGCCTTGCCATGCTTGCTGTTAGAATTCTCCCCTTTCTCATATTTGGGCAAGGGTTCTTTAAAAGCCTTATGATCTGCATTAGTAGTTAAACCATCAACTTGTAATTGCCCATTTTCAATGAGGTCTTGGACAAGATGTTTAAGCCTAATTTTTTTTTTGATATCATGTCCAATTCCATTATGGAAGACACAAAAGGCTTTCTCATCGCACCAATGAGGTTTAGGATCGGGTATGCGGTGCTTGGCAGGATCCTGAGGTTGCACCAAATTATGAGCAATTAGTGTCTTGAAAATGCCTGCATAGGAGTCCCCAAGTTTGGTGAATTGTCTCTTTTCCTTCTTAGGTTTCCCTTGATACTTGGGTGTGTTCTCTTGTTGTCCTGAGGATGCTTGCAGCTTCATGGCTTGTACCGCATTGGAGAGATTAAGAACTCCTTCATTCTTAGGTTGTGGTGAGTCAACAACTCCATCATTGACCACCTATTTATTCTTGTTCCAATAGGAGTTCTTTTTGTCCTTATAACCATTATTGTTGTTGTTTTGGCCATTGTTGTTATTAGTTGATTTAGCCAAAATTCCTTGTTCTTTTAGGACATCCTCTATGTGACATGCCACTTCTACCATGGTATCAAAAGAATTAAATGGTATCTTTCTTACCTCATATCTTAATTCTGGCACTAAGTTACTCATAATGATGTCTATTCTTTACTCCTTAGGAATTGTCCTGGGATATTTTGAGCACAAACATCTCCATCTTTGTAGGAAAGTGACAAAAGGTTCTCCTTGATTTTGTTTAAGCTTACACAAATCAAGCATTGTGACTGACCTTGATAGATTATAAGCGAAATGTTGAACAAATCTTTGGACGAGTTCTTTAAATGACTTTACTGGAGGAGTAAGGTTGGTTAACCACTCCATGGCTTGACCTTTGAGACTCCTCGAAAATAATCTTATCAAGTAGGAGTCTTCATGATGAAAAGAAAAGCTTATTATGTAGAACTGTCGAACATGGTCATGAGGGTCACCAACGCCATCATATTTGTCATAGCTTGGAAACTCAACTTTCTTAGGGACCTCAACCAACACCACACTCTTGTCAATTGGGTTGGGACATATGGAGTCCAAATTAAATGTGCTCTTAGGAGCCCTCATCCTTTCTATATCCTTCTGCATTTGTATGATCACCTCATTGGTTGAAGGATTCTATTTCTTAATCTTTTGGTGGACATCAAAATCATATGGAACTTTAGCACCTTTGTTGATAAGGCTTTCTAGGAATTGATCCTTGTTTTGTTCCACATATCGTTCTACATATGCTTGAAAGGATGGTTCTTGTTGCATAGTCATAAAATCCATATGATCAAATTTGGCATAACTTCCTCCATGTTGTGAGCCATGATGTGCTCATTGGGAGGGTTACTTTGAATGTCTATGAGTGATCATCTCCTATGATGATCATATCTTGAAGCCCTTCTTCCTCTAGGGCTCGGGGATGGTGAGGGTGTCCTTGATCTTCTTCTAGGACTTGGCGAAGGGGTAGATGGGGGTGAGTTGGTCCCACTATTGGTTCCCCTCCCATTGAATCAGCTTTGGAGTTGTTTTGCATAGAGTCTATCTTCTTCTTCTTGGGCGACTCTCTTCCTTATGTCTAATAATGCACGTTCCTCTTCTTCTAGTTGTCTGAATTTCTCCTTTTTAGCAGCTTGTTCATCCAAATAGGCTCGCTTCTCCCTCTCAATGCTTTTCAATCTCATATTTGCATATCAAGAGGTATCTTTAAGTGGAGAGGATGGTCTCGAATGCCTTATTGCATTGGCTACATTTATGTGGTGATCACTAGATTCATTGTTCTGGTCCTTATTTTGTGACCCTGAATCTGAGTGAGTTTACTTATGATGTCTCTCAGCTCATTGGTGAGCATCAAAATACCTCATGTTGTTGGGAGGTGACCTAGGTGGACTAGCATGAGAAGAACCACTGTACTCTCTCCTATGCCATTAGAAGATATCCTCAAGAGTTTGATTCATGGCTTCTCTTTGTTGTCGAGTGAAAGTGTAACTCATGTCCATGCTTGATGAAAGTGGTACAAAAGAGGTGCTCACTTCACTAGGATTAGCTTTTGGATTAAAACAAACCTTAGATTCACTCTTAGGTGATTGATCAAAAGGGATCCTTTTCCCTTATGCTGTCGATGAGTCTTAACGTGTGGTAACTGGCTAAAGGCAATAGAGGGTCGCTTCCCTTGATTGACTTGGTAAATTATTGTTGTATACACTAAAATGGTGCACTTCTATGAACCATTATATGCAAGGTTGCTCAAGAATGAGGCCTCACAAAGTGGCTCATAGCTCTTTATGCATGGAGTTGCAAGGGACTATGATGTATTTGCTCTCAGCTAGAGCTACAAGCTTGTGACCTTGCTAGTCAACCACACAATGAGAGATTCAAATGAAGACAAGGGCAAGAATGCCAATATCCTCAAGAATCACTATGAAAATGCAATGCAATGCAAACTAGTCTATGGAAATGAAAATGCAATGCAACTAAGCTATAAAATGGAAAGAACAAGTGTTACAAATCCTTTCTATTAAGCTATGTGAGGTTATGTTATTGCATAAAAGGAAATATAAGCTATGAAAGCCATGAAAAATGAAACTACTTATGCAAGAATGTAAACTAAACTATGAAGCAAATGAAGAAATCTAAAGTAAGATGCAACAATGATCTCTAAAAAGCTTCAAAGTCTTCAAGGATTCCTACAGCATAAGGTTAGCATAAAAATGTGATGATGAAAATGAAGGAGAGAGCTTTCCTTTTATAAGAAATGCAAAGGAATGGGCCATTGAGATTAAGAGGCAAAAAGACTTAAGCGGTGGTGGAGCTTGAAAGAGGAGCAATCCATGTGCACAAGTATCCTCCAATAGGAATTGACTTTGTGTCCATGTGAGACAAAAGTGCTTTTTTCCTTTTTGTAAAATAGGAATAATGCTTTATTTGTGCAACTTAGGATAAGAGGAAAGGTGGGGCTTTTTATTTAATAAAAAGGGGAGGAAATATTCCTTTTAGTCAAATAAAGACTTAGGATAAATGATTAGCCCATAGGATAAAATCCAATATATGATTGAAATTAAGATTTGATCAAGAAATTAATATTGTTAAAAATATTGATTATTGATAAAACTGATTCAAGATTGATAAATTGAATAAATGGGGCCCAAAGTCTAGGCGACCATTTTTGGGTGCATACATTTGCCCCTCTTTGACTAATGTGTGATCGATCTAGGAACACATGCAGTCAAATAAGAATTAAAATGTGAGATTGATCTGGAATCACAAAACAACTCAGATGTGAGGTCGATTCGGGATCACACCCGAATAAAGCATAGACAAAAGGCCTTTGAACATGAGGTCGATTCGGGATCACATTCAAAGTAAGAGATAAGAATCTCAAATTTGAGCAAAAGCTCACAAAAGATGTCTAAATCAAGAGAATCAAGGAATCGGGGATGATGATCCCATAAATACTGCCCCCTCAGAATCAAAATTGAAATCAGGTAGAGAAAAGATAGCAAATGAATAAAGATTTGATCAAATCAGAATGAAATCACAATCGAAGGTAAAGGTCAATAGGTTAACCATTAAAACATGCCCCAGCTTGACTGAGAAAGATGCAGCCAAATGTGAGAAAAGAGTGAATTAAATGAAGATGAATGAAAGACTAGAAGTTTGGAAGACATGGAAATGAAGAAATAAAGATGCCCCAATAAAGATCGAAGGATTAGGCCTCAAAAGATTTAGCCAACTGCGCAGAAGAAGGGGAAAATTTTGAAACACAATTTTGACTACCAAGATGACCTCAAATTTTAATTTCGAGTCTGAAAATGGATCCAAGAGGTCAAAATTAGGTAGGGGTGCAATTTTCATGCAATTCTGAGGGGTTTTGAAATTTGGTCAAAAAGTCAAAATGCTATAAAAGGGGTAAAAATGTCATTTTCAAAAATCATTTGTCTTTGATTAGTTTGAGAATTTGGAGAGCTCTGAGAGAGAAAATGGCACAGCAGGCAGGATTTCCTATCCATAGGCATTGATTCGAGCGCGCCCGGTTGTACAACTGGCCACCACACTATCCTGCCTTGGTACGTTTTTGAAAAAACTCATTGTTTTGAGTCATTTAATACATTTTAAGCACGTTTTTAAATTTTTAAATTTTCAAATTCATTAGTTTAGGCGAGATATCACGTGATACTTTAGAAGTATCATGCCCTTTGGGGAGGAATATCGCATGATACTTCGCGGGTCTCCCAAGTATCACTCGCGTATAGACACCAGTATCGCACGATACTGGGTGAACTATCACGTGATACCAGGTGAAGTATCGCAAGACCAAAGGTATATCACCCTGCTATAGAAATAAGTATCGTGCGATACTTGTTCCAAAAGTAGTATCGCCTAAGGGGAAAATTTGAATTTTTAAGTATTTGTGAGCAAAAATGACATGGGTCTAGACAAGTTTACATTTTTAGAGATGTGTTAGACTGATTTTGGGACATCCATCATGATATGTTCTAACAACTGGCTTGGTTTAATGGCTTGCAGGAGGTCTTTCTGGCACTGATCATCAGAGCGCCGAAGGTGACTAGGCTGAGGTGTGTCCAAGATCTAGATGATCCGGGCAATGCTGATATTAGGACTATGGGATTTAGGTATTTACTGAGATTCCCAGACATTAGAGCTGACCATGGGTTGTTGACTACGCTGGCCGAGAGATGGCATAGTGAGCACAACACCTTCCATCTTCCCACAGGCAAGGCATCCATCATGCTAGAGGATGTGTACAGGATCCTACGAGTGCCATGTCACGGTGAGCCTGTAAGTATAATCATGTTTTTAAATTGTGTAAGTGTTTTATTTCCATATGATGAAAACTAACATGATTCGTGTGATGGCACAGGTATACTATGATCAGGATGTGACCAAGGGGCGACGGATGATCCAGGAGATGTTCCAGGATGTGACTATCCTTGATCGGCATGTCAGCTGGGAGAGGTTGGTAGAGGATTTCGACAGAGATTTCCTAGTGCCATATATTATGGCATCGATCATTTCATAGATCTTGATGACTGATCGCAGTAAGAAGGGATTTCTGCTCGGATGGGCTAGGTTACTGATGGACTTGGTAGACAAACCTCATTGGATGGCATGGAGACCAGCCATTCTTGCGGAGATGTATCATGAGCTACACAAGATTATGTATAGAGATAGCCGGTCATGGGCTTGCGGTGCCATCCTAGCACAGGTGTGGGCTTGGGAGCACATTGCTGTGATGCGCCTGAGGGTTCAGCCAAGGGAGAGGAGATACCTATATATATATAGATATATGGGTTTCATATCACATGCTCATATGGGGGATGTGACATACTACAAGAGGATCTAGATGAGATGGCGGCTTTCACATGGAGGCCATACAGGGATGTGGAGGCATGGGGAAATGCAGATGATGAGCTGAGTTACATGCTGTGCACTCAGCCACTAGTAGGTTGACATGCAGAGATAGTCAAGAGATTCTGCATCACTCAGGTATGGTGATAGTTTGGGAGGCAACAGCGGGTCTCGATAGAGACTACTACATATGCCAGAGCTAGGGATGAGGAGGGACATGGGTGGCTACCCATGTTAGACTACCAGTAGGTGATTGCAGAGATAGCTGGTATTAGGAGTGAGCCCTGGGAGTATCACCCAGATGTGGTAGATGCAGGGGCTGATGCAACATATAGGGTAGAGTGACGGAGGACACCGTTCCCTCAGTTCACTATACCAGATGCACAGTTACCAGCACAGGGGGGACGGAGGTGATGATGGGGGGGACGGAAGAGATGGAGGAGACGGAGGGGATGGAAGAGACGGTGAGAGGGGGAGAGGGAGGAGGATGGAGAGAGGGGAGAGATCCAAATCAGGTGGCTGAAAATGGTCATGGGGATAGAGGTCAGCGATGCCGGAGGAGGAGGCGAGACTAGCTCATCGACAGGCAGAGGCATAGCAGGATTAGCCTGCAGGTGGGGATGATCCGAGAGTGAGGATATAGGCTCTCAAGGCTAAGATATTGTAGCTTAGGATTACTATAGCAGTGAGAGAGTAGTAGCTCATGGATCAGAGAGTAGAGACAGAGCATCGGGAGAGGTAGCTACAGGTTGCCCTGGCAGAGAGACAGAGAGAGGCAGCACGAGCTGCATATTATTATGGCCTCTACATTCAGGTAGTCCCAGAGGATCAGAGAGCACCGTCACGCTTTGCAGTAGTGGGTAGATTAGATGTAGTTCTTGATCCAACACCACCTCCGCCAGCACTAGGACATGAGGGTGGCAGTCAGTCTTAGGTTTAGGGTTAGATGTTGTTAGATATTTAGACATATCTTGAGACATTGATCCAGATTTTGGGATCCCATATTGTATATTGTATATTGTATCATGACATTGTTTTTATATATGAGATTACTGGATGTTCAATTTATGTGTTTATATCTCACTGGTGATGAATGTATTAGTTTATGTATATTGTCTTGTCATTTTGCTCAAAATGGTTATGTACATGCTTATGTATGTTCTCTCTTATAGATGTATATTTGATTCTCATGTGTATGATATAGGCTCATGTTTCTAAAAATGATAGTTGTGATATAGATATGATGATATGATTAACCCCTTGTGATGAACAGGAACAGGTTCGAGATGAAAAAGACAAGGAGTGAAAGACATGATCGAGAATAAGCGTAGTTGACTGATAAGTCCACGTAAGATGAAGAAAGGAGAGCTCTCTCCCTATGCAAGATGCAAAACTACCATGAACCTAGGAATGCAAGCTACTATGAAAAGTGGTTGACTTGCAAGGTCACAACGCTTATAGACATCTAATTATCATCATTGAGCTTTATTGGTAGCGTCGTAAGATCATACAATGCACACTAGCATAACTATGTGGATATGAATATGATCTTTATTAGATAGAAATGTGGAAATCCCACCTAGGCATCAAAGACATGGAGGTCAAGATGACTAATGCAGTGAGATCACCTAAGTTTTGATATGGCGAGATTATGCTTGTATCAAGACACATAAAAGTCAGGATAACTAGAAGCATGCACTTGCAAAATAATCAAGGATAATACCTTGTCAACCCATAGTGTCAAGTAAGACCATCATAAAATGATCATGACAATTAGGATCAACGAAATATACCCACAAGTAGATAAAGAAAGAAAACATGTTCTCATACCCTTAGTCTTCTAGCTATGCATCATCGAAAACTTCTCAGGGAGAGACCACTCATCAAAGAAATCCTCATAGATAGCACACAAAGAAAAATAAAGTCAACATATTTCAAGCGAGTTGATTGTTTAAGTGCGTGTGTGTTGGTCAAAGAGTCAAACTCTGAGTATCGCATCTACAAATGAGTAATATTGCATCATACTTAGACTATTGGGTAAGACATCTGATAAGTGTTAAGAAACACTCGACGCAAGGGTAGGGTTGAAAAACACTGTTGGGGGTGGTGTTGAAAAACACCTGTTTGTGAAATGCCCCAAGAGACAAACGCACCTAAAGGACCTATGCTAATAGTTATGCCCCCTAAACAAAGACAAAGACCAATTCCAGACTAAGCCAAATAGGGTCAAGGCATGGTGAAAAGTGGCTAAGTGTCGAGGATGCATGCTAACAAATAGGGGTGCAAAGGCCGCAAGTAGCACCTATTTCCAGGTTTTCACCACTTGAATTTATTGCAATTTTTCTCTTTTTTCTTTTTTTTGTATTTTTGCTACCAAGGCGCCTATTGCCAGGTTTTCACCAAGGCATTTTTTCTATTTTTTAAAATTTTTTAAATTTTTAAATTTTTAAATTTTTAAATTTGTTTGTATTTTTTTCGTGACTTTTTATGCTTTTAAAGATTTTTTCAGCATCATATATCAATTTTTTTGGTATTTTTTCAGGATCAATAAAATATATACAAAAGATGCCCCCAGATAGAAATGGGCATCAAGAATAGAACTTCTTGAGGTGCAAAATGTTGATGCGATCAGGGAGCTGTTCTCCATCTGGATTTGACAGTAAATATGCACCTGTACCAAAAGCAGCTATGATGACATATGGTCCAAGCCAGTTAGGTTCAAACTTACCCTTTTGTTCTCTGTTCTATTGGTTCTTAGGGTTCTCTCGCAAAACAAGATCACCTATTTGAAACTCTCTAGGGTGAACCTTCTTGTTGAATGCCTTGGACATATGCTTCTGATACACTCTGGTATGGTCAAAGGAAGCCTTACGCTTCTCATCTAAAAGTTCTAGTTCCTGTAACCGCATGGCGCGGTAATCCTCATCTGTTATCAATCCTTTGAGTGAGACTCTGAGTGATGGGATCTCTACTTCTAAAGGTAATACCACTTCAGCACCATAGGTAAGGGCATAAGGCATGGCTCCTGTAGGTGTGCGAATGCTTGTTCTATAAGCCCATAGTGCTGGATTGATTTGCAAGTGCCAATCCCTACCATTCTTGTGCACTATCCTATGAAGAATTTTAAGAATAGTTTTATTAGAGGCTTTTGCCTATCCGTTTCCCTATGGAAAATAGATGGAGGACCAATGTTACTTAATTTTAAACTTCTTGCATAAATGCTTTAGGTCCTTGTTCTTGAATTGACCTCCGTTATCAGTGATAATCTCAGAAGGCACTCCAAATTGGCAAATAATATGATTCAAGATGAACAAAGAGATAGTCTTCCCTAAAGCAATAGAAAGTGGCACAGCTTCCACCCATTTTGTGAAGTAGTCAGTGGTAGTAATAATGAACTTATGTCTACCTGATGAGTTGGGATGAATCTGCCCAACTAGATCAAAGGCCCAACGCTGAAATGGCCAATGAGAAATAGAAGGGATTAGCTCCCTACCTGGAGCATGAATTAGGTTTCCATATTTCTGACATTTTTCACAAGACTTAGAAAAGGCTACTACATCTATTTGCATCGTGGGCCAATAATACCCTACCCTAAGAAACCTTCGGGCCATGGAAAGACCATTAGAATGTCCACCACAAATGCCCTCATGGATGTCAACTAACGCTTGGTCGGATTCCTCCTTTTCCAAGCACCTAAGGAGCATCCCATCTAAACCCCTCCTATATAAATCACCAGAGATAAGGGTGTGGCAAGAGGTGTTATAGATAAAGTTTTGGCATTTAGAACAGTTGAATGTGTCAGGGATGATGCCATCATGAAGATATGAATAGATAGCACCATATCGGGAAGACTCGTGTGTGACAATGGTACAAATGACATGGCTTTCAGATGAGTCAAAGATGGGATGGTGTAGCTCTTCCACCAAGAATTTGAATCTTGATTCATGTGTCTCCAACTGAAGAAGTGAAGCTAATGTGGCAATGGCATCTGGAGCTTTGTTCTCTATCCTAGGGATCTGTTGAAATGTCACAAATGTAAAGTAATGTCTCAATGATTCAACCATCTTCTTGTAAGGTACCAATTTATCATCCTTGGTTTGATACTCTTCATTGACTTGGTTGATAATTAACTGTGAATCTCCAAAGACATGTAGTTTTGTTATGTTCCATTCTATAGCCATCTTCAATCCATTGGTCAAAGCTTCATATTTAGCAATATTATTTGTACATGGGAACAAAAGTTTGTAAGACTTTGGAATGTTGTACCCATGTGGAGAGAAAAATAATACTCCAGCACCTAATCCATTTTGCATGTGGGAACCATCAAAGAACATTTTCCAAGTGCGAGTAGTCATATATAGTATGTGCTCATTTGGGAATTCGACCTTAATAGGCATGCTATCCTTAACTGGGAAGTCAACTAATTGGTCAGCAATAGCTTGCCCTTTTATGGCCTTTCTTTCAATGTACTCTATATCAAATTCAAATAAAACCATCATCCACTTGGCAAGCCTACCCGTGAGGGCAGCCTTACTAAGCAAGTACTTAAGAGGATCAATTTTTGCAACCAAATGTATAGTATGAGCAAGCATATAGTGTAGCAACTTTTGGAAAGCAAACACCACTGTAAGACAAGACTTCTCAATGTTATTATAATTGATCTCATAGGAGAATAGAGTACGGCTGATATAGTATATGGCCCTTTCTTTCCCAGTGTCATCTAATTGAGCTAACAATACCCCCAAGGAAGACTCTGTTATTGAAATGTATAGAATCAAAGGCTTCCCTTGAATAGGAGGCATCAAAATTGGAGGATTAGCCAAATACTATTTTATTTGATCAAGGCTCTTTTGGCATTCCTCATTCCATACACAAGAAGCACCCTTATGCAGTGTCTTATTAAAGGGTTGTGCTCTATCTACCAGCTATGAGATAAACCTCCTAATTGACTGGAGTCATCCCTGAAGACTTCTCATCTGACTAATGTTTCTTAGAGGTGGCATATCTAAAATTGCCTAGACTTTTTCATGATCAACCTCTATTCCTTTTGCTGATATTATAAATCCTAAAAGTTTGCCTGAGGTGACACCAAATGCACACTTCTTCGGATTCAATCTGAGTTGAAACTATTCCATGCGATCTAGAATCACTTCTAGATCATCGAGGTGTGTGTCCCATTTTCTAGATTTAGCCAAGGTATCATCTACATAATCTTCCATGTTCTTATGCATCATATCATGAAAAATTGTGGTCACAACTCGTTGGTATGTTGCTCCTATATTCTTTAACCCAAATGGCACGATGTTCTAGTAATAGGTTCCCCATGCCCATGTGAACACTATTTTCTCTTGGTCTTCGGGAGCTATTTTAATTTGATTATATCCTGAGAAACCATCCATTAGAGAGTATATTTCATAACCTGCTGTCATGTCCACTATCATGTCAATGTTTGGAAGTGGAAAATCATCCTTTGGGCATGCTTTGTTTAAATCTCTAAAATCTGTGCATATACGAATGAACCCATCATGTTTGGAAACTAGTACTATGTTTGAGATTCATTCTGCATAATCAATGGCTTTGATGAATCCAGCTCTCAAGTTTTTCTAATTCTATTTTGAGAAGGAGAGCTACATGCAGATGCATTTTTTTGAGTCTCTATTTCACTGGTTTGACTCCTGGAGCTATGGATAAGTGATGCATTATAAGATTTGTGTCAAGCCCTGGCATGTCTGAATATGTCCATGCAAAATTAATTTTCTTCTTTTGTAAGAATTGCATATATGCCTTGGTTTCTTCTTCTGATAAAGACTGAGAAAGATGAATTATTTGAGGAGCTTCTTCTGTGTTCAAATTAACTGGTTTTGTTGGCTCAATCAATACTGATGATCTATCTTGAAAATAACTTGGAAAGTTATTAAGTACCCCATCCTTAGGTGCCTCAAAGAGGTTTTCACCCTCAGATACATCATTTCTTTTTACTATTTTTTGTTCTGATACCGCCACAAAGTGGTTTTCGCCCTCAGACCTATTTTTCTTTTTTTCTTTTTCTCTTATTTTTAGACTGAGGTACTTAATATTAGGCTCCATCATACTTGTTGTTGGTTCACTGGTGGAAGAAGCCACGGGTTCAAGAGCATTCAGATAGCAGGCAATTTGGTAATGATTCTGAAAAGTGAGGAATCTAGGCTCTTGATGGCGCTGAGACCAGTCAATTAGGTCATAGTGAACAAGGGGTAGGTCAATGACTGGTTCAATGTTATTTATGTGAAAGGTGTTATCTCTGGTGACCATACAATCGAGATTCATCAAGTCTTCTCTTAAGATACCTAAATTATGACTCATCCTACCAAACAAAGCTTCGTCCAATAAGGCAATTCAAGGAGTACAATCCTCTAATCCTACACTAAGCTCTCTGGCCACATCGGGTTGAATACTATATGTATGGACAACATCCATGTCCAAATCAACCATTGCATCTGAAAGTGAATCCCATTCAAACTCATGTGAGTCTATTTCTGAATCATCATTTGGGCCTCGTGATGTAGAAGCCTCAAGGTTGGGAAAGGTTTCCCCTTCTCTAATGCTAGCATTGTTACTATCCGTCGCAGCTAGGATAGCAACATTTTCCATTGTCAATTGAGCATTCATATAGTCACTATCTGTCGTAGCTGGGATAGTAGGACCGTTAATTATCAAATCTTTTGAATCTCCCAAAAGGAGATTTGTTGAAGGCACCCAATCATCAGACATGTCTTGTTGATTAGAAAGATCAGGTGTGTAGTCTGAATCACTGTCACTGTCCGTCATAGCTGGGACAGGAACACCTTTCTTCTTCTTATTTTCAAAACCTAAGCCAACTGTTGACTTATTCTTTCATCAAAAAAGGGCATGTTCAAGAGGCTCAACTTTAGCATCCAACCTAGTGCTAAGGGGACCATATCCTGGATAACCCATATTCTTAACCAACGTATACCCTCTCCCATAAGTTTTAGGTGAAGGAGCGAAGCTCTCATTGTGTTGGTATTTTTCCTCATGATAGATCCAGTCTCTTACGACAACTTCCTCTTTCTCTTCTTGAATAGGAATCGAAGACTCAACAAACTTTCTGAATAATGTCATTGCTGATGATGAAGGTTTCATATTTGGTGATGGTTTCCCATAAGACCTAGGAGAGATCGACATTTTTGCAAAAGAATCAATTTTATAATCTCCCATCCCAAGATCTATGGTCTTAAACTTCTGCTTGCATTGTTCAAGAAAAATACTAGGGATGTTAGCTTCCCTATTCAAAGGTACATGTAATCCTGCAAAAATGTTATTAACTGACAAAGCACTATCTCCAGGTATGCAAATTTCTACACCATTATGGGGAAACTTAACACACTAGGGATACGTTGATGGCACTGCTTGCATTTCATGAATCCATGGCCTACCTAGCAAAATGTTGTAGGCTAAAGGACCAACATCAACAATTTGAAATAATATATCCTTTTCTACTGGGCCAATGCGGATAGGCAAAATGGCCAATCCCTTAGAACTTCTTTCTGCTTCATCATATGCTTTGATTGTGATCTTTTTCCTCATGTCAATGACTTCTTCAGAATATCTTAGAGCCTTTAGCAAACTCATGGTACAAATATTGAGCCCCACACCCCCATCTATCAATACACGCCTGACACGGGTTTTATGAATCATGACCTCGATGTGTAAGGCCAAGTTATGTGGGTGAATGATGGATTTGTCATCTTCTTCTGAGAAGGTGAGGTAATGAGGGCTAGCCAAATGGTTGACCATATTATGGAATTGATCAATATCTAAGTTGTTAGGGACACTGGCTGCTCGCAAAGCATCCTCAAGGACACGCTTGTGCTTAGGGGACAATTCTAAAAGTTCAAAAATAGATATTTGCGTGGGTGTACATTGTAATTGGTCAATAAGATTATAATTGGAATCAGGACCAATGGCAGATTTAGGAGGAATGCCCTTGGACATGGGCTGCTTAGACTTTCTAGTGCTAGGACCTCTAATAATAATGGGAGCTTGAGCCTGACCCCTAGTGACAGCATTGAGGGATTGGGGCATTCTTCATGAGTGAGGACCTCTTAGCACCACAACGGGTCTTTCATCAGACATAGGAGTTGAATCCACATCATATCCATAAGGATCTTTCCCTCTCATCATGTTTATATTATCATCAGCTACTTCAAGCATATTAATAACATTTTCAGCATTGGTGTAGGCATAGTTGATAGCAGCTTTGCCATGCTTGTTGTTAGAATTCTCCCCTTTTTCATATTTGGGCAAGGGTTCCTTAAAAGCCTTATGATCTGCATTAGTGGTTAAACCATCAACTTGTAATCACCCACTTTCAATGAGGTCTTGGACAAGATGTTTAAGCCTAAAAAGATTTTTGATATCATGTCCAATTCCATTGTGGAAGACACAAAAGGCTTTCTCATCCCACCAATGAGGTTTAGGATCAGGTATGCGGTGCTTGGAAGGATCCTAAGGTTGCGCCAAATTATGAGCAATTAGTGTTTTGAAAATGTCGGCATAGGAGTCTGCAAGTTTGGTGAATTGTCTCTTTTCCTTCTTGGGTTTCCCTTGATACTTGGATTTATTTTCTTGTTGTCTTGAGGACGCTTGCAGCTTCATGGCTTGTACCGCATTGGAGAGATTAAGAACTCCTTCATTCTTAGGTTGTGGTGAGTCAACAACTCTGTCATTGACCACCTATTTATTCTTGTTCCAATAGGAGTTCTTTTTGTCCTTATAACCATGATTGTTGTTGTTTTGGCCATTGTTGTTATTGGTTGATTTGGCCAAGATTCCTTTTTCTTTTAGGACATCTTCTATGTGACATGCCACTTCTACCATGGTATCAAAAGAATTAAATGGTATCTTTCTTACCTCATATCTTAATTTCGGCACTAAGTTACTCACAATGATGTCTATTCTTTCCTCCTTAGGAATTGTCCTTGGATATTTTGAGCACAAACATCTCCATCTTTGTAGAAAAGTGACAAAAGGTTCTCCTTGATTTTGTTTAAGCTTGCACAAATCAAGCATTGTGATGGACCTTGATAGATTATAAGCAAAATGCTGAACAAATCTTTGGATGAGTTCTTTAAATGTCTTTACTAGAGGAGTAAGATTGGTGAACCATTCCATGGCTTGACCTTTGAGGCTCCTCAGAAATAATCTCATCAAGTAGGAATCTTCATGATGAAAAGAAAAGCTCATTATGTAGAACTGTCGAACATGGTCATGAGGGTCACCAATGCCATCATATTTGTCATAGCTTGGAAACTCAACTTTCTTAGGGAACTCAACCAACACCAAACTCTTGTCAATCGGGTTGAGACATATGGAGTCCAAATTAAATGTGCTCTTAGGAGCCCTCATCCTTTCTATATCCTTCTGCATTTGTATGATCACCTCATTGGTTGAAGGATTCTATTTCTTAATCTTTTGGTGGACGTCAAAATCATATGGAACTTTAGCACCTTTGTTGATAAGGCTTTCTAGGAATTGATCCTTGTTTTGTTCCACATATCGTTCTACATATGCTTGAAAGGATGGTTCTTGTTGCATAGTCATAAAATCCATATGATCAAATTTGGCATAACTTCCTCCATGTTGTGAGCCATGATGTGCTCATTGGGAGGGTTACTTTGAATGTCTATGAGGTGATCGTCTCCTATGATGATCATATCTTGAAGCCCTTCTTCGTCTAGGGCTCGGGGATCATGAGGGTGTCCTTGATCTTCTTCTAGGACTTGGCAAAGGGGTAGATGGGGGTGAGTTGGTCCCACTATTGGTTCCCCTCCCATTGAATCAGCTTTGGAGTTATTGTACGTAGAGTCTATCTTCTTCTTCTTGGGTGACTCTCTTCTTTATGTCCAATAACACACGTTCCTCTTCTTTTAGTTGTCTAATTTTTTTTTTTTTAGCAGCTTGTTCATCCAAATAGGCTTGCTTCTCCCTCTCAATACTTTTCAATCTCATATTTGCATATCAAGAGGTATCTTTAAGTGGGGAGGATGGTCTTGAATGCCTTATTGCATTGGCTGCGTTTATGTGGTGATCACTAGATTCATTGTTCTGGTCCTCATGTTGTGACCCTGAATCTGAGTGAGCTTTCTTATGATGTCTCTGGGCTCATTGGTGAGCATCAAAATACCTCACGTTGTTGGGAGATGACCTGAGTGGACTAGCATGAGAAGAACAACCGTAGTCTATCCTATGTCATTGGAAGATATCCTCAAGAGTTTGATTCATGGCTTCTCTTTGTTGTTTAGTGAAAGTGTATCTCATGTCCATACTTGATGAAAGTGGTACAAAAAAGGTGCTCACTTCACTAGGATTAGCTTTTGGATTAAAACAAACCTCAGATTCACTCTTAGGTGATTGATCAAAAAGGGGTCCTTTTCCCTTATGCTGTCGACGAGTCTTAACGGGTGGTAACTGGCTAAAGGCAATAGGGGGTCGCTTCCCTTGATTGACTTGGTACCTTGTCGTAACTGACATGAAAGAAAGATACTCTCAATGATAAGGTGACCTCTCAAAGTGTCAGCGCCAAACTAGGATAATCAAAGTCCTCTATTGTCCAAAGAGAAATGAGAAGATAGAAAAGGGGCTTTATGAACACTGTCAAAGAGGTGCTTCAAATCAAAGGGTGACTACCCTTGCACTTTTGAACTAGGAGGTTGGACTAGGCCAAAAATATAATTGAAATCAAGATTTAGGTGAAAGCGATTTGGACAATAAGAGCACTAAAATTTTTCAAGAATGTAGCTAACAATATTAGAGATGAACCTTGACACCAAGAATGGCCTTCTAATTTGACAATTATTCCCAAAGTGATTTCATAAATCAGATGATGCTATCCTGGAGGACTAAAACCAGAAATTTAGAGTCAAGATAGGTCTCAAACGTTAGAGCAAGAAGCCTACTCCAAGACCTAACCTGACTAACAATAATTGAAACTGACCAAATTACAAGCACGACAGGAATTACTCAGGTGATATACTCCAGGCTACTGGGGTGATATACCTACAACTGCATGATACTTCACCTTATACCAGGCGATATACCTTATAATAGCTGGGCGATAAACACCAGGCAGGTCGGGTGATAGTCTACCATGGGTGAACTATCACGCGATATTTCTTCTCAAAGAAGGTGATAATTTTCAAATCCGTGAAGTATCACATGATACTTTTCTCTAAAGACGTGATACTATTGCAAGATTACTTAACTCTTGACCAAAACTATGTGAAATTTGCATTTTTGGGTCTATTTGATCAAAATTTTTGGTCTGAGGGTTGATGTTCTCGATCTCAATCACAATATCAGCAGAATTTTGGCAGGTTTGCAAACAGTGAGGGATCAAACATGTCTCATACACTTGAAACAAGGGCAAAAAAGCAACCTTGCCAAGACAAACACTTGTGATATCAAAATCGAAAAAGCACCCTATGAATGCTACCGATTGTTTATATGTGAGAAAGTTTACACTGGTATCACACAACCGAAGACAATTCAAGAAAATCTATTCTAAAAAGTCAAGGCTCAATGCGTACCAACTTAGCCCACAACTTGATGTCCCCTTGCCTCACACCAAGTGGTTACCCATGAGAGATATAGGCTTTGTCGTGGAAGTGTCAAAGGACACAACCAAAGGGACACATATGGTGAGTATCTTAAGGTGATCCGGGTAAACCACTTGGATCAATCCTTGCACTAAGAAGATAAGCGGCTAAACAAGGTGGCTTCTATCTAATGGTTCTTAATAAGGATTTCCATTCACAACACCCCTCTTGCTCCTCATAAAGGACTAGGACCTCGTGGCCTCAAGAGTACCTTAAGCATTCTTGTTCAATATTTTCCCCATGGTCGCAATCCCATGGGCTACTCACATCAAGTGAAGACAAGTGTTATGTCTACCAAGGTTTTGTGTCCTCGATAGCCTTGAGATTATAGTGAGTTGAAATCACTCTCCACCAAGGAAAATGATGACAAGGTTGTCCCCACTTGGGTCATTTCTTTTGATTACTCAAGAGCAGGCCCGCTAAAGGATTCTAACAACTAAAAAAAAGTGGATCAACTCTTGAGGTTCAAGGTTTTTGGTTCACCACAAGGGTGAAGAGCATACTCCCCTATCTCAAGAATCCCTCCCAAACACACCAAGCAAAGTTCATTTACCCTCTTATTTTCAAAATTCAAAGATGGGTCAAGATTTTCTGGTTCACTAAAATGGTGAAGAGCATACTTCTCTGACCACCCAAGAATTCTTACAACAAGATCTTAAGTGCCTAACAAATGAAACAACTAGTTTTTGCCACACTTAAAAGGAAAGCAAATAAACAAGCAAGATTTTGTTTTTTTGTTTTTATGCTTGGGCAGCCCTGCAAAAACCGTTAGTAGCCCTCTTTGTCATGCGATTTTTGGCAAACTTCTTTAAGCAAAGACACCTACAACCACAACTAGTTAGGCTCACAAGGTTAGCAAAATCCAAAATCTAAATGAAAATAATTGCAAGAAACTGATTTACCTAAGCTAAAAGATGCAGGTTAGACCTATCTAAATACAGTAAAGCAAACCAGCAAACTAAATATGATCAAATTCGGATGATAAAACTTGAACTGCAGGTCTCTGTCAGATCAGGTGATATACCTCAAACTTCACCAGTATCGCGCGATATAGTTTTCTATACCCACGTGATATACCTCGGTTTAGGTGATATACTTCTCTATATGCGGGCGATACTTCGCACGACACCAGGTGATATACCTTAATATTGCCAGGTGATTCTTCTCTGGGGTGAAGTGTCACACTGGTATAGTAAGGTATATCACATGATATACCTGAGAAGTATCGCGCGATATTTTGAGAAAAATAATCCGAAAAATAATTCAAAAAATGATGAAAATGCAAGAAACTAAAGGACAAAGCCTATCTACTCTGCCCCACGGTGGGAATCAGAAATGTACACACTAAAATGGTGCACTTCTATGAACCATTATATGCAAGGTTGCTCAAGAATGAGGCCTCACAAAGTGGCTCATAGCTCTCTATGCATGGAGTTGCAAGGGACTATGATGTATTTGCTCTCAGCTAGAGCTACAAGCTTGTAACCTTGCTAGTCAACCACACAACGAGAGATTGAAATGAGGACAAGGGCAAGAATGCCAATATCCTCAAGAATCACTATGAAAATACAATGCAATGCAAACTAGTCTATAGAAATGAAAATGCAATGCAACTAAGCTATGAAATAGAAAGAAAAAGTGTTACAAATCCTTCCTATTAAGCTATGTGAGGTTATGTTATTGCATAAAAGGAAATCTAAGCTATGAAAGCCATGAAAAATGAAACTACTTATGCAAGAATGTAAACTAAACTATGAAGCAAATGAAGAAACAGTGAGGGATCAAACATGATATCAACAGAATTTTGGTAGGTTTGCAAACAGTGAGGGATCAAACATATCTCAAACACTTGAAACAAGGGCAAAATCAACCTTGCCAAGACAAACACTTATGATATTAGAATTGAAAAAGCACCCTATGAATGCTATCGATTGTTTGTATGTAAGAATTTTTACACTGGCATATCACAACCAAAGACAATTCAAGAAAATCTATCTTAAAAAGGTCAAGGCTCAATACTTACCAACTTAGCCCACAACTTGATGCCCCCTTGCCTCACACCAAGTGGTTACCCACAAGAGATATTGGCTTTGTCGTGGAAGTGTCAAATGACACAACCAAAGGGACACATATGGTGAGTATCTTAAGGTGATCCGAGTAAACCACTTAGATCAATCCTTGCACTAAGAAGATAAGCGACTAAATAAGGTGGCTTCTATCTAATGGTTCTTAATAAGGATTTCTATTCACAACACCCCTCTTGCTCCTCATAAAGGACTAGGACCTCGTGGCCTCAAGAGTACCTTAAGTATTCTTGTTCAATGTTTTCCCCATGGTCGCAATCCCATGAGCTACTCACATCAAACAAAGATAAGTGTTATGTCTACCAAGGTTTTTGGTGTCCTTGATAGCCTTGAGATTATAGTGAGTTGGAATCACTTGCCACCAAGGAAAATGATGACAAGGTTGTCCCCACTTGAGTCATTCCTCTTGATTACTCAAGAGCAAGCCCACTAAAAGATTCCTAAACTAAACAAAAATGGATAATTTATGAGGTTCAAAGTTTTTGGTTCACCTCAAGGGTGAAGAGCATACTCCCCTATCTCAAAAACTTCTTCCAAACACACCAAGCAAAGAGATTCAATTACTCCCTTGCTTCCAAAACCTTACGATGGGTCAAGATTTTTTGATTCACCTAAAGGTGAAGAGCATACTTCTCCTACCACCTCAAAATCACTTTCATAAGGTATTAAAGTTCCTAATACAATTAGTGAATGCCACACTTGAAAGGAAATAAATCACAAGCAAATTTTATTTTATTTTATTTTGTTTTTATGCTTTTTGGGTAGCCCTGTAAAAACTGTTAGTAGCCCTCTTTGACATGCAATTTTTGACAAATTTCTTAAGAAAAGACACCTACAACCACAACTAGTTAGGCCCACAAGGTTAGCAAAATCCAAAATCTAAAAATGGTTAGCACATGAAAAATTAAATAATCTGCAAAAAATGACTGATCAAATGACAAAATCTGAAAATGAAACCATCATGGTTGGATTAGGCACGGAAAGACCTTTCCAACAATATATCACACTTAGATTTTCGATACCATTTGAAAAAATTTCTCAAAAATGGGTGCCCATTTTCAGAGTGGCAGGGATTTGAAAACACTAAAATTTTTTAAAAAAATTAAAAATGTCAAAAACAACAAGCAAATTGATGAATCTGGAATTCTTGTCTCTGTCTATCACAAAATTTCACGCGAGACAGTACAAAGGTCGCACAAGAAAGTGCAGAAGCCCGTGTGAGACAGAACATAGTCTTGCGCAAAGAAGCATAGAAGCTCGCGTGAGACAGAACATAGGCCTACGTGAGGAAGCACAGAAGCTCGTGCGAGACAGGATGCAGGTCCGCGCGAGGAAGTATAGAAGCTCACGCAAGATATAATACATGCCCGCATGAGGAAGTACAGAAACTCATGCGAGGAAGTGCAGAAGCTCGCGTGAGACTTTGTGACAGTGACGCATGGAAGTACAGACAGCGCATGAAAATCATAAAAAAAAATTAGAACAACTGAAACATGCAGCATAAATGCAAGAAAAAAAAGGACAAAACAAAGCTATCTTGCCCCACGGTGGGTGCCAAAAATGTACACACTAAAAAGGTGCACTTCTATGAACCATTACATGCAAGGTTTCTCAAGAATGAGGCCTCACAAAGTGGCTCATAGCTCTCTATGCATGGAGTTGCAAGGGACTATGATGTGTTTGCTCTCAGCTAGAGCTACAAGCTTATGACCTTGCTAGTCAACCACACAATGAGAGATTCGAATGAGGACAAGGACAAGAGTGACAATATCCTCAAGAATCACTATGAAAATGCAATGCAAACTAGTCTATGGAAATGAAAATGCAATGCAACTAAGCTATGAAATGGAAAGAACAAGTGTTACGAAATCCCTCCTATTAAGCTATGTGAGTTAAATCTATTGCATCAAAGGAAACTAAACTAGATGCCATGAAAGCTAAAATGCAAGAATGAAAGACTAAGAACAATAAGGTTTCCAAAAGCTCCAAAAAGTCTCCAAGAATTCCTGCAGCATAAGATTAGTATTCAAAACATGATCTGAAAATGGAGGAGAGAGCTTTCCTTTTATAAGAAATGCAAAGGAACTAACCATTGAGATTAAGAGGCAAAAGTCTTAATCGGCGGTGGAGGTTGAAAGAGGAGCAATCCATGTGCACAAGTATCCTCCAATGAGAGTGAAGTGTTGACTTTTGAGCCTCATGTGAGACAAAAAGTACTTTTCTCCTTTTTGTGAAATAAGAATAATGTTTTATTTGTGCAACTTAGGATAAGAAGAAAAGTGCGGCTTTTTATTTAATCAAAAGGGGAGGAAATATTTCTTTTAATTAAATAAAGATTTAGGATAAATGGTTAGCCCAAAGATAAAAATTCAATATATGATCGAAATTAAGACTTGATCAAGAAATTAATAATGTTGAAAATATTGATTATTGATAAAAATGATTTAGGATTGATAAATCAAATAAATGGGGCCCAAAGTCTAGGCAACCATTTTAGGGTGCATACACCTCTTGAAGACCTAGTTGATTGTTGTGGGGTAGCAGATTGCGATCTGACTTGCAATTGTAGAGGGTTGTCAAGATGGTTCATGGGAGGTGAGATGTAGATCCAGGATTGGCAGATATGCTAACGCAGATTGCTGCTAGGTTAGAAGCTATTCAAACAACCCAAAGAAGAGGCAGACATCTTAAAGATGTTAGTGATGATGAAGTTGAAGAAGAACATGCGAATGCAGAACCTGCACTTGTTATGGATCAAGGTGGAGAAAGATTTTTGAAGGCTTTGACAAGTCTAAAGTCAACACCACATTTCAATCCTCCCGAGTATGGTGGAAAGCTAGATTCTGATGAATTAGTGGACTAGATCACCAAGATGGAAAGTACTTTGAATATGAAAACATTCCTGAGGATAAGAAGGTGAAGATTGCAAGCAAAAAGTTGAAAAGTCATGCATCCTTATGGTGAGAACATCTGTAGCTAGATAGGAAGAGGAAAGGAAAAGAAAAAATCAAGGTATGGAATAAAATGATGAACAAATTGAAAGGAAAGTTCTTACCTTGTGATTATCAGATTAACCTAGTTCGGTGAATGCAAAGTCTAAGGTAGAAAAATAGCCCAGTAAAGGAATATACTAAGGAATTCTATAGATTGGATATCAAATTTGGACATGACAAAGATGATGTGGAAAGAATCGGTAGATACCTGAATGGTTTGAGAGTTTCCATCCAAGAGGAAATTAGTATGGTCAAGTTGGAGAACATTGAAGAGGCTTATCAATTTTCTTTGAAGGCCGAGGAGAAATTGAACAAAAGACATGAGCAAAGAAAATGAGGTCGAGGTGGTAGATTCCCTAGAGGAAGAGGTAGATCTAATGGTGAAAATGGTAGATCTGAACCAGAAAAGACAAATCTGGACAAAGGCAAGACCGAGTGGAAAGGTGAAAGTTCATCTAGAGATAGAGGCAGTAACTACTGAGGTGGTTATGGAAAAGGAAGTTTTCGAGGAACTTGTTACAATTGTGGAGAAGAAGGACATAGATCTTTTGAATGTACATAGGTTAGTAAGAAGGCTGGTAGTAGCGGAAATGCTTTGGTGCAAGAAGAGTCACCGAATGAACTTGAGAAAGAAAATAACTTGATGGTAAGGAGAGCACTATGGAATGAAAGTAAGAAGGAAGATCCGATAAGGAAAAGTTTGTTCAAGACTAGATGTAGAGTTTCTGACAAATTTTGGAAGGTAATTATTGATAGTGGTAGCTTAGAAAATCTAGCATCTGAAGAGATGGTCACAAAATTGTAGTTGGAAAGGTTGGTACATCTGAACCCCTATCAAATTTCATGGATCAAAGATGAGCATACTGTCCTAGTAAGTGAACAATGCTATGTGAATTTAAAGATTGGAAGGTACTATGATAAGGTGTTATGTGATATCATGCCTATGGATTGTTGTCATATTTTTTTGGGTAGACCTTGGCAATATGATAGACATGCTATATATGATGGGAGATTGCATAAGTATACTATTGTGGGTGATGGAAAGAAGAAAATATTGTTACCATTGATGGAAGAACCTATTAGTAATGTTTTCACATCTGTGAAATTTTGTTTGATGGAAGGAAGAAAGTTTGTTAACTCTTTGAAGAAGAATGATGTATGTTTTGCTGTGATCCCTAACAAACCGAGTAAGAAAATAGAGGATAATGTCTTGGAGGAGATTGATAAGTTACTCACCGAGTACAATGATATCATTTCTAATAATGTACCTGATAGTTTGCCACCGAAAAGAAGCATTTATCATTGTATGGATCTAATCCCCGGTTCTAGTTTACCAAATAAGGCTCCTCATCAGTTGACACCTATCGAGAATCAGGAATTGAACCGACAGATTCAAGAATCACTGGAGAAAGGTTTGATCAGAGAAAGTTTGAGCCCTTGTGTAGTACCTGCTGTATTGGCACCAAAGAAGAATGGAGAATGGAGAATGTGTACTGATTCCAGAGCAATCAATAAGATAATAGTAAAGTATAGGTTTCCTATACCGAGAATGGATGACATCATGGATAGCTTGACTGGAGCAAAGTATTTCACAAAGATTGATTTGAAAAGTGGGTATCATCAGATCAGAATCAGAGAAGGTGATGAATGGAAGATTGCTTTCAAGAAAAAAGAAGGTTTGTATGAGTGGTTGGTTATGCCTTTTGGTTTAACTAATGCATCGAGTACTTTTATGAGATTGATGAATGAAGTTTTGAAGAAATTCTTGGGTAAATTTGTGATTGTATATCTTGATGATATGCTGATATCTAGTAAGACCAGAGAAGAACATTTGTTGCATGTTAGACAAGTTTTGTAGAGATTGAAAGAGGAAAAGTTGCTTATAAATCTGAAAAAGTGTTCATTTATGAAAGAAGAGATTGTGTATTTGGGATTTGTTGTTTTAGCTGATGGTTTGAAGATGGATCCTAAAAAAGTTGAAGCTATTTTGAATTGGCCTACACCTGTGAATGCGAGTGAGGTGAGATCATTTCATGGTTTGGAAAGTTTTTACTGAAAGTTCATAAGGAATTTTAGTTCAATTTATAATGCTATGACTGAGACTATGAGAGGAGACAAAAGAGAATTCAAATGGACACATGGAGCTGACAAAAGTTTTGAGACTCTGAAGTAGAAGGTTGCTGAATTACCTATTTTGGCATTACCTGATTTTAGTAAAGTATTTCAAGTGGAATGTGATGCAAGTGGAAGTGTAATTGGAGCTGTGTTGAGTCAAGAAGGTAAACCTATTGCTTTTTTTAGTGAAAATTTGAATGATGCTAGAATGAAATATTCTATGTATGATCAAGAATTCTATGCTATTGTTCAAGCACTAAAGAAATGGAGACATTATTTGATACCGAGTGAATTTGTGTTGTATACTAATCATAAGGCTTTTCAATATTTGGGTAGTCAGAATAAGTTGAATCAGAGACATATGAAATGGGTTGAGTATTTGTAGAGTTATACATTTGTGATAAAGCATAAGAGTGGAGTCACTAATCGAGTTGCTGATGCACTGAGTAGAAGAAGATCTTTGATGACTGAGATGAAAATTGAAGTTCTTGGTTTTGATGAGATGAGAGATTCATATGAGTTTGACCCTAATTTTTCTGAGCCATGGAGAAAGTACAGAGCACCTATTCAAGATCAACAAGATACTAAATGAGATGAATGTTTTATTCAGGAAGGTATGTTGTTTAAAGGTATTTAGTTGTGTATACCGAGAGGAGTAATGAGAACTAATCTAATAAAGGAGAAACATAGTAGTGGTTTGGCTGGACATTTTGGTATTAATAAAACATAGAATTTTCTTAAGGAGAAGTACTATTGGCCATAGTTGTATAACGATGTTCAGAAATTTGTGAAAAGTTGTGGAATTTATCAAGTTACAAAAGGAGTAAGTTAGAATACTAGATTGTATACACCGATTGCTGTTCCTGAGAGACCTGTGATTGACATCAACATGGACTTTGTTCTTGGCTTACCGAAGATAGTAAGAGGTAATGATTCAATATTTGTTGTTGTGGAAATATTTTCTAAGGTGGCACATTTTATACCTTGTAGAAAGACATCATATGTAGTACATGTAGCATATCTTTTTTTTAAGGAAATTATCAGATTGCATGGATTAATAAGGAGTATTATCTCTGACCGAGATAGTAAATTTGTTGGATACTTTTGGAAAACCCCTTGGAAGAAATTTGGCACTAAGTTGAAATATAGTTCTACATTTCACCCACAAACCGATGGACATATTAAAGTTGTGAACATAAGTTTGGGAAATCTTTTGAGATGTTTAGTTGGAGACACACTGAGTAATTGGGATTCTGTGTTGGCACAAGAAGATTTTGCATACAATAATTCAATGAATATGAGTACTAGAAAGACACCATTTGCAATTGTGAATGGCACACAATCGAGAGGAATATCTAATTTGAGAGACATTGCTGATGAGAATAAGAGAAGTGCCAAAGGAGTAAAGTTTGTTGAGTACATGAAAACATTGCATGAAGATGTAAAACTAAAGCTGGAAGATAGTAATTAGTAATACAAAGACAAAGCTAATAGATCAAGGAGATAAAACTTTTGATGTTGGTGATGAAGTGATGGTTCATTTGAAGAAAGACTGATTTCCCATTGGAACATATGGGAAGCTGAAGATGAAGAAGTTTGGACCTTACAAGATCTTAAAGAAATTTGACAGTGGAAATGCATTTGAGATTGAGTTACCTGATGATATGGACATATCACCTATTTTCAATATTACTAATTTGTATGAATATCATGAACCTGATGAAGAAGTGATAGTACAGACAAAATATCCTAAGAAGCAGAACAATGAAGTTGAACAAATTTTGAAGGAAAGAGTTGGCAAGAGCACAAGAGAAAAATAGTATATGGAATATCTGATAAAGTGGAAGAATAGATCAATGGAGAATAGTTCATGGATTTCACAGTTTGAGTTGGATGCAGCTCATACTAGACCTACCAAATGATTCAGATAATCATTTCAAAATAACCCCAAGTGTCTGATGCAAGAACATCTCGGGTCCTTGACAATCCTGTGTCACCAAAAACAATTTGGAGTTTCTCTGTGTTGCTCGGTTCCTACTTTGACTAAGTTGGTCAGTTTCCTTTGGTTACTAAGTGTGGTTGATTATCTCCTAAGTGGTTAGTTATTTCACTGGAGCTTGACATTGCCTATTTTCTGCTCGGTTATCTTTCCTATCGATGGGTTTAGTCTTAGTTCCTGTTGTGGCCGACTTGTGCATTTATATTGGATCATAGATTTAATGATGGTATCCATCATTGGGAAGCATGTGGTCCTAGATCTGACTATTCCTTCTATTTATTATGGATCTAAAGGCTGACTTAGTTTGGTAGCTTCTTTTATAAATGTAGTTGTTGGTTTAGAGTTTAGGAGGCAATTTTTTGGATAGGAGTTGGTAGAAAATAGAAGTAGAGATTTTGATAGATCCTTGCATGTTGGAGGACTTCTGTGATTCATTTTAATATTTGGCCCCAACCAGGAAGGCCTTATAGCCTAGCATGTATGGTTCTATTTGATGATAATATATGAAAGATTCTGCATTCTCTCTCTCAATCTTGTGTTTGTTGGCTTTCGCATGTGTTGGGTAGGCTTGGATCATTAGGGTGCGCCATTATTTGGCCCCTCTTTCTCCCTACCTTGCATCACTATGTGATTATTGTAATTAGGTTATATACATATAATGATGTTTTTTTGTAAACACGCTTGAGCCAATTCATTTGGAAGCGTTGTATGTAATCGGTTAAAGGGCTGACCTAGTTAATTGTTTTGTATGCGCATATAAATATTATATGCGCTATTGTAATTAAGTATGATAGTTGATACAGAGTTAAGACAAGTAGAGAAGAAGTGTGCAAAGAGTTTTTAAGATGTATTAGAGCTTTTCAAGAGGTCAAAGAATCAATGCATCAAAGGAACTGATCAGATAAGTAGTGTCACAGTGCCAGTTCATCCAGTAGATATAGTGTGTATCTAAGATCAAAAGGTTGTAGCCTTCACCACTTGAGCAGTGAGCTCTAGGACAGTGAGTCCACACCCCTAATAGGGTTATTTTAAAAGACTCCTAATAGTGTCTGACCCTTGACTAGGTCACTTTACTAAGTATATTGTAAAGTAACTCCTAACAGGGTTAAGGATCTTCTAACAAGGATCATAAAACACTAGTACAAATTATTAGTGGGTGTCAATTCCCACCGAGGTTTTTACCTATTTGGGTTTCCCCATAACCACATTGGTTTTATGTGTTGTGTTCATGTTTCTTATTTATGTTGATGTTGATTTTAGTACTTAAGCATTCAAGTTAAGTTTGAAGAGCAAAGTAAAAAGATTAAATACAGTGAACACTGATTCATCCCCCACCCTCTCAGTGTTCCCATTCCTAACAATTGGTATCAAAGCTCTGGTCCTTAGCAAATAAGTTTAACCACTTGAGGAGATCATGGACAAAGAAGAAATAAAACATCTAAAAAGAAATCTTGAAGCTTCTATTGAAGACCTAGACATATCTGAAAAATAAATTGAGTAACTAAAATAAAAAGTTAGTGATGCTCAAATAGTCATGAAAAGGCTAAGAAAATATTTGAAAGAATGCTCTACTAGTGGTTTAGGGATAATGATCAAGAAGCTCAATGAAGAAAATTCATCCTTGAAAGAATAGATCGAAGAATTGGATGATAAGATGACTGACAATTAGGAAGTCTATGATGAGCATATCAAAGAGAACCTTCAACTTAATGAAGAATTGAGGCAAGAAAACATGGAAATCTTGGAGCTAAGGAACAACAAAGAAATCTTGGAATCTGAATTGAAAGATGCAAAGAATCACATTGATAAATTACACACTAGTTCTGATTTGATAGAATATCAGTTGTATGAAAGAAGACTTAAAGGAGATACTAGCTACATTGGATATAATGAAGCACAAAACTAGATTGACAACATGCGAGCAAGGATGAAAGCACCAAAAGACTCAACTAATACTAAGGAGATTGGAAGTCAGACTAAAGATCAAGTTTGTGAAAGCTTCAGAGGATGCGAGCTTGATTTGGTCAGAAGCAAAGAAGGATAAGGTTGATGAGAATGTATTGGTTGCATCCACAGTGGACACACCCTCTACATTTGGATGAATGTCCCTTAGGGCCATAGGGGGATCTAATTTATCTCTAAACCCCTATGTGGATGGTATACTCATTCTCAAAGTATGCACCTTTGGACTTAACCTTATGGAGACTAGCAGAACCCATGTGTAAGAATGCACTAGCTGATTGTTTACATAATGAAAGTTGAAAATTATCAGTGACAGCCTAGTTTATGTAGCAAGCATTAATGGCAAAATTCTTACTTTAAAGTAAATAGAAGCTTTTAGATCTCTCATTGCATTCAAATTCAAAGTGATTAGAGAGTAGAGGAGCCCTAGTATTTGATAGCAAAGGATTGCAGATTGATTCGCCAGTTATTAGTAGTGCATTTGATCAGTTGCAAAAGCCCTAATCCATCACGCCGATTTAGAAGTCTTTGAGATCATTTGGAAAGTGATATACAAGTAATGGCTACTCCCATTGTATTTGATGTGGCATAAAAGAAGAGATATGTGTTTAAGAGGCATCCGTTGAAATCCACATTAGACAACCTAGAAGGTACATTCTCCCGCACTCCCATGGGTGTCATGTATGTGGAAGATATTAGGGCATACATATATTGCAAGAAGGAACCGATAGGTTTGGATAGAATAAGAGCACACATGGAAACAATGATGAAACCTAAAAAAACCTTCATGGATGAGTATGCACAGTTGGATAATCATCCTATAGTGGAATATGCTATGACATATGAGTTCTATGAGTCAGAATGGATCAAGATTCTACTTAGCAGGATCCATGATGACCTATTTTGGATAGGTGAAGTACCGGTTAGGATAACAAGAGATCTAATTAATGAGATGACAGGACTCTCAAAGACATGCACCATTCTTCCAGTGGGAAAGGACACCAGAAAACTTGTAGAACAGGCTTGCAAATCAAGAAGTGATAGGTGTGAAATGACAATAGAGCCTATAGAGGAGAAAGACATCAAATTGATGGCCATGATACTGGGGTACAGGTTCCAGCACACTAGTAGAGTTAACAATGTGTCAACGGCCACCATTCTAGCAGCCATAAGGTTGGTAAGAGAGAATGGAGAGTTTAATCTATGTGAAATCTTGCATGCACAGCTAATAGACAACATAAGGGCCATCAAACATGACAAGACTAAGATATTCAAGTTTGGGTCTCTAATAATCTACATGTACTTCCATATTCTTGGAAAGTTGTTTGATTTGTATATAGACAAATCTATTCCCACAATGCCACAAATATCTCTCAAGGCATGTACTGAAAGTACATTGAAGGATTACATGACATTGGAATTGAAAACATTTAGGGCTAAAATGTAGATGAGATATAGGATTCCAAAAAGAATTGTAGATAAGTACAAAGACACCATTTTTTTCATGGTATAGATTGATACAACATGCATGGAGGCTATTGAACCAAGAAGAAAGTGGATTCATCTACTAGGATATGAAGTTGAAGAGCCTATTCTAGAGGCTTATGCTCAAGTTCTGTTGTCAGCACCAAGAGATCCCAATGAACCTAGGTGGGGGACATATGAAGAGAAAACAAGAGAAGTAGATGTTGTATTGAATAGCACAGCAACAAAAAGAAAATTTTCCAAGGTTACTTCAGAGATTTTGAAAATTCATGGAGTATCTCAAGAAGACCTAGACAAAGTAATGCAAGCGAAGATTGCTTTGGAAATAGAGAGTGCAACTACAAAAAAGATGGAATCTGATGATCCAAAGATGAAGAAGGTGAAAATTGAGAAATCTGATGATTTGAAGGTTAAAAAAGATGATACCCCTTTTGCACCCAAGGAAACCATTGACCTTATTGCTCCTCCTGAGTATAAGGTAATGCCTAAAATGAAGAAATAGATTAGCACCAGTCATCCATCCTTGTGAGTAACAAGGAACAAGAAAAATACACAAGCACCTCCAGAAGTAAGTTTTAAACCCAGTCTCAGTGTGCTAAGTTCAAGGATTATTGATGAAGGAAGGATAGATCAAGTAGGGAAGTTCTATGAGAAGTATAGTGAAATTGACAAGTTAGAAATTCATGGAATGATTATCAAACATATGCTGAAGTTCAAAAAGATAGTCCTAGAATTGAAGACTACAATTTCAAATAATGTATGGAACATATTAGAATTCCTAAAAAGATAAGCTATTGAAGAGGATCTAAGGATAAGAGAAAAGACCTTAGATGAAACCCTCCCAGTATTCTCTCTAGAAGAGAAGTCCTTATTATTAGATCTTATGAAGCCACATCTTAGAGCCAAGTCAAGGACTTTTCATATAATGGACAAAAACTATGAATTGGTGGCTAAGGAAATAGAGAAAGCATTTGAGAAGGTCTTCATGAATAGGCACATGTACCCACCCACTGCGTCTATAGCTCAAGTGCCCACAAAGGAAGTCAAGATGGCAGAGCACACTAATGTACCTATGATAGGTCCCCAAGACTCAATGCCTGTAGTTGAAACACAAATAGAGGTAGATAAGTCTATGCCCATGACAGAGTCACTAAAGGATATCACCATTATCATTGATAATGTAGAGATAGCCATGGCAGCCATAGATAAAGACCTGGACAAGTTTGAAGAAGCTTTTGTGAGTATACAAGAAGCTAAAATTTTATGCAGTGAAAACTCACCTAAGTTGAAAAGAGAGGAAGTATTAATTGAGGACATAATAGATAAAAAGGAAGAAGAAAAGGTAGAAGAAAAGAAAGGAGAAGAAGAAGAAAAAGGAAATGAACCATCAGTTGAAATGTTAATAAAAGTAAAGAAAGAAGTAGTGGATAGAACTCCTATCACTCCACTACCCTCAGGAGCATTGTTTTCAAGATTGACACCTAACACAACTAATTTGGATTCATGGGGAGAAGAAGACCTAATCAAGTTTAGTGTCTTAGCTATGGAGAAGGCCAAGGAGAAATAGGTAATGAGGAATCCCCTCCTTGTAGAATTAGTAAGTATCCTGAACAAATTGTTACCAATAGATAAGAAAGTGTCCAAGGTACACTCTATTGATGATGTAAGTATAATTCTTTCACAATTCAAGAGTAATTTCTCTAGCTTGGAAAAATAAGCATCATTAGTTGCAGAGGAGAAGTATATGTAGAAAATATTAAATGAGTTGGTCAGTAACTTCTCACTAGACCTTAGTTCACTCAAAGTTGGACAATCAACTTTGAAAGAGTTTGCAGCAAAATGAAGAAAAATTATTGCTGACTGTATGAATCAAGATAAGTTGATAGCTGATCACTATAAGAAGATTCAAGAAGTAGAGGACATGATTGAAAAGGTGAGGAAGTCAGTAGAAGATCCCTCTATTGATATAAATATGTGTAACAATGTATATCAGGGACAGATTGACAAAATTGAGAAGGCAAAAAAAGAGATGTCAAAGATAAGGGCTAGGTAGACTCAGCTTAGAAATGCTCTTGCACCCTCCCTAGATGTGTTAAATCAGAATATCAAGGATATTGATGCCACCATGGTGACATATGATCAAGGTCCTAGTTCAGACTTGGAGAAGATGGAGAAGCTTCAATATGCCTTATGCACCCATCTCCAAACAATCAATGCATTGATTGCATTTTGGAAGCAAGAGATCCAAACCTTACAGATTGCATACCCAAATGTCCTCTCACTGCAAGTGTTGGAAACTACAATTGAAGCAATTTTTGTATTGTCATTGATTTCAAACCTTAACTAGTAAGACTATTGCTATTTAAGAAAGTACTATATCAATTTGAGTGTTGCTAAGGGGATGGCAAGGTTGGTAACAACAACAACTAAGGAAAGGTTGAGTTATCTTGATACTTCAATGAGTACTTGATTATGTGGCACAATGATAAGACAATGTATTGTTTATCTAAGTAATAATGAAGACTAAACTAGTAGGCTTAACCGAGCAAAAGTGAAGAAATCTATTTTAAGCCGAGGGTTGTTTGTGTCGACCGAGCTAGTATGTGTCAAGTAAAATTAGTGTTGACTGAACACCAGTTAATTGTCGAGGAAGACAGTGTTAGCCAAGGAAAAAATTTATGTGGTGATCAAGCTTTCTAGAGAAGACCGAGAAGTTGGACACAGTATTGACCGAGCGTTAGTATTTTGCATTTGATGAAGAATTCAGATTTCTAGCCGACATCGTTGAATTATTGGATTATGTAAAATGTGTTGACTTTATTTATTGATTGTATGAAAGCATTTAATGCACTATAAAATGTTTTATTGTAAATATTTAAGAGATTTGAGATATTTCAAAAAGATAGCCAAAGATCATAATGTAGGACAGATTCAATGAATCTGACCTAACCCTAAGATCTACGAAGGAGATTAAGCGGAAAAAGATGTATTAACCTAATAGAGGTAGTATTAAGGAAACCTAAGCGAGAGGTTGAAGAGAGAGAGAGAAGTGGATGTTGGAAGTGTTGTTGATGTTATTGACTATCTAAGTAGAAAAGGCTGAAGGAGAAGTGTTGTGATTACTTGAAGGGTTCTGAGAAGATTAGTGATGGAGATGGAAAAGATTCACAGTTAGTAAGCCAACATATGTGTATGAAATTGGATCTAATATTTGCAAAGTGAGTTGTATGTTTCTCAGATAAATATTACTACTACTTTCTAACCATTGTAATAGTCAACATCCTTTTAATAGAGGTTGACCTAACAGTCATAGGTATAAATCATTTGAACAAGGTTGCATTCTAATGGAGTGTATGTAAGTCCTTTAACAAGGCACACTTTTAACAGAGTGGTTTAAATCCTTTAATTGGGTCACACTTGATAGTGTGTTTGTAACCTTTGATAGGGTTGGGTTTTCACCGAGCTCACTTTAGAAGAGTGAACATAATAGTAACATGTTACAAAGTGGTTTTCCCAAATTGGGTTTCCACTATAAATCCTAGTGTTGATACTTGTGTGAATGTTTTGGTTTGAACATTTCTATATTTTACAAGTTAGATGCTATTGGATAAGTGGACTACACTGTTATATGTTTCTATTATGCAATCAGTAATGACCGAGTAGGTGTTGGTTATTGGATCTGATTTATTGAAGATTTTAAAGATTGTTTTTATACATCTAGACCTAAGAACAACTGATTCACCCCCCCTCTCTGTTGTTCTAAATCATATTAACAATTGGTATTAGAGCTGTTGGTGCTTACAGAGAACAAGTTTGAAGGTACTTGAAGCAAATGATCAAGATGTATAAGGAGGTACCAAAGCTGAATAAGGAAAACTTTCCTGCATGGCAAAGCTTGATGAAGCTGCATCTAACTGGTATTGGTGACTTTCCTGAGTATTACATTGAGCATGACTATGTCACACCTGCTGCACCTCTGACTATTGGGGAAATGAAAGCTAAACAAGAGCACAACCAAGCAATGTTGGAGATTGTGTCTTCCCTAAGTTATCCAGAATTTGAAGACATCAAAGACTGCAGTACTGCAAAGCAAATGTGGGACACCCTTGCAAGCATTTATGGTGGTGATGTGAATGTGTTGAGAGCAAAAGTTGAGAGCCTAAGAGGTAAATTTGATGAAATGAGAATGCAAGAAGGTGAGAATATTGCACAATATTGTGGTAGAATAAAAGAAGTTGTAAATGCTATTAGAGGAGCAAATGGAACTATTGAGGATGAAACTGTAATAGGAAAAGTATTGAGAACTCTGTGTCCTATCTATGCAATCAAAATTTTTGCAATCCAAGAATCTAGATGTAACTCTCCTAATGCCCTTACTTTAGAAAGTTTGGTTGGTAAGCTTACTACTTTTGAACTTTCTAACTATGATAACTTCACTGTTGGTAGTATTGAATCTACTTTTAAGTCACAAATGGTTTTGAATAAGTTAAAGAAGGAAAAAGAAAGATGCATCAGTGAAAGTGAAAGTGAAAGTGATAGTGACAGTAGCACATCTGATGAAGAACTTGAGGATCTAGAAGCTCTTATGGATAGAAGACTGAAAAGGGGAAAAGGAAGGTACAAAGGTAAACTCCCTATTATATGTTTTTCATGTAATAAAGTTGGTCATATAGCTGCTAGATGTCCTAATAGGGATAATAAGGATGAAGAAAGAGATAGCAAGCATAAAGACAAAAGAGAAGATAGAGGTTACCAAAGATACAAGGACTACAAAGGGAAAGGTAAGAAATCCTGCTACATTGCTGAAGAAGAGACTGACACTGATAGTGATGATCTTGAAATTGAATTTGTCTATGTTGCAATGAAAGATGAATATGATGAGGATGAGAAAACTACATTGATATCTTATGTGAGAAAAAATGATAAATGGATTATTGATAGTGGTTGTTCACATCATATGACTGGGGATAAGAGTAAGTTTGATACCTTAAACCATTATAAAGGTAAGAGTGTGAAATTTGGAAATGATGCACCATGTCCTGTTAGAGGAAAAGGATTGATTAAGCTGACTGATAAGATCTCTTGTTAAAATGCTTATTGGGTTTAGGGTCTTAATTATAATCTGCTAAGTGTTGCACAACTTAATAACACTGGCTACTGAGTGGAATTTCATCATAGGAAGGCCAAAATATTTGATGCCATAGGTGAACTAATTGGAAGTGGAGAACAGACAACCGGTAATTTATTCTATCTAGACCTATATGAAGAAACATGTATGATTGCACAACTTGATGATATTTGGTTATGGCATAAGTGGCTATGTCATGTTAACTTTGATAATCTGGTAGAAATTAGCAAGAAAAAGAAAGTGAGAGGTCTACCTAGATTGAAGAAACCTGAGAATGTAATGTGCAAAGAATGTCAGTTGGGTAAGATGACTAAGTCTAGTTTCAAGAGCAAAACCTTTACTTATGAGAATATCTTAGATTTGGTTCATACTGACCTTTGTGGACCGATGGGTGTACAAAGCTATTATGGTGCTAGATATTTTATCCTATTTGTTGATGATTATACCAGAATGATGCATGTAATGTTCTTAAAGGAAAAATCTGATGCTTTCCAAGTTTTTAAGTGGTATGTGGCTAAGGATGAAAAAGAGATAGGTAAAAACCTAAAGTGTCTGAGATCTGACCGAGGTGGAGAATTTACATGAAATGAGTTTAATCTATTTTGCAATGATAGAGGGATCAAAAGATAGATGTTTGCACCTAAAACTCCTCCATAGAATAATATAGCAAAGAGAAGGAACATATCTATCTTGGACTATGCATGGACATTAATGATTGAAAAAAATGTTGCACAAAAGTATTGGAAAGAAGTTGTAAGTACAACTATTTATACTCTTAACTGAGTATAGATAAAAAAAGGTACAAATTTGACACCTTATGAATTATGGCATGAGTATGCACTGAATGTAAAGTACTTTAGAATTTTTGGAAGTAAGTGCTACATATTGAAGGATAGTAGGAATGGAAAATTTGATGCTAAAAGCAATGAGGGTATATTCCTAGGCTATTCCACAAAAAGTAAAGCTTTTAAGTGTTTGAATTCTAACACCAAAAAAATTGTGGAAAGTGTGAATGTCAAAGTTGATGAGTATGCAAAGAAAAATGAAGCTGACAGTAGCAGAGTACCAGAAGATTAAAAATCTTTTGTGTATATAGAAGAAGAAGAGGCAAGTGATAGACTTGCACTTGATGTTGAGTCTCGGGTAAGCAATGTCAAGAATCAGGATAACAATGCCGAGAGAGAAGAAGAACATGTTGAGTGATAGGAATAAGCTATCTAGTATCAGGAAGAGGTTGCCAAGCATTCAGAAGCTGAATCTAACAATCTTGTTGGTGAACCTGATGAGCCAAATGAAAAAAGAGCAGAACTTGTTCTAGCATAATATGTAAGGAGACATCACAAGCCTGAATAGATTATTGGAGATAAAGATACTGGAATTTAGAAAAGAAGTAAGGCAAGAGATCCAACATGTTTACTATGTGAATATGAGCCTAAGACAACAAAGGAGGCATTACGAAATGAAAACTGGATAGAAGTAATGAATGAAGAGATTGACCAGATAGAGAAGAATGATACCTGGACTCTGGTGCCGAGACTAGAAGATAAGAATGTCATTGGAACAAAGTGGGTATTTCGTAATAAGTTGAATGAACATGGTCAAATCACAAGAAATAAGGCTAGGCTGGTATGCAAAGGCTACATGCAAGAATAAGGAATAGATTATGGGGAAACATTTTCCCCTGTAGTAAGATTAGAAGGAGTCAAAACTCTGCTTGCATATGTTGCCTATAAAGGTTTCAAGGTATAGCAAATGGATGTCAAGTTTTCATTTTTAAATGGTATATTGGAAGAAGAAGTATATATTGAATATCCAGAAGGATTTGTTGATCCAAACAAAAGACACATGGTTTGCAAACTGAATAAAGCACTGTATGGACTAAAGAAAGCTCCCAGAGCATGGTATGAGAGATTGCACAACTACCTAATACAGATTGGATTCTCAAGGAAAAATGACACAAGCAATCTGTACATGAAAGATGAAGAAGGTAAAGGAATCTTGTTGGCTAAGATCTTTGTAGATGATATTATATTTGGTGGACAAGATGCCCTGTGTAAGAAATTTTCAAATGAAATGCAAACTGAATTTGAAATGAGTATGTTTGGAGAGATCAAATTTTTTGTTGGTTTGCAAGTATATCAGATGGAGAAAGGAATTTTTATCACCCAGTCTAAATATGTTCATGAGATACTGAAAACCTTTGGTATGGAAGACTCAAGGCCAGTAAATACTCCCATGGCTACTGGACAGAAGTTGTCTAAGAATGATGATGATGTAGAAGTTAACCAGACTTTGTATAGATCTATGATCAGAAAGCTACAGTATGTTGTACATAGCAGACCAGATATTACATTAGCTATTGGGATTGTGGCAAGATTTTCTGCCAATCCTAAGGAAACTCACATGATGGCAGTTAAAAGAATCATGAGATATTTGAAGGGAATTGTTGACTATGGATTGTACTACAAGAAGCATGAAAAATTTGAACTGAGAGTGTATACAGATGCTGATTGGGTAGGAAATGTAGATGACATAAAGAGTACTAGTGGTGGAGCTTTCTTTCTTGGACAAAGATTAGTTTCCTGGACAAGCAAGAAACAAAATTGCATTTCCCAATCTATTGCTAAAGTTGAGTATGTGGCTACAGCTATGAATTGTTCAAATTTGATATGGATAAAGCAATTGTTGGTAGGCATGAAAAAAGAAATCACTGAACTAGTTGTCATCTTCTATGACAACACAAGTGCTATCAACATCTCTAAAAACCCAGTGATGCACACAAAGACCAAACACATTGCCATCAAGTATCATTACTTGAGAGAATTGGTACAAGATAAAGAGGTCCGCATGAAATATGTGAATACCAATGAACAATTAGCAGATATATTCACTAAAGCTTTACCTAAAGAAGCTCATGAATACATGAGAAGTCAATTAGGGGTCCTTCCCCTAACTGGGGCTGCCTAGTCAAGCTAGGAGCACTGCATCAAGTGTGTTGCAAAGAACATCTAACAAATTGATGCAAAGAAGGGTCACACTTTAGGAGCAACCTAGAGTTTTGAAGAGCACAACAAAGTTAGAATCAGTCATAGGAAAGATGACAGAGGGAGAAACATTCTACTGAACTGAAAGGATGATATCTACATCTACAGGATGTATGTTTTTGTTTTTGCTTTGGCATTTTTGTCAAAGAGGGAGATGATGACAGATGGATACACAGAATGAGAAGATCAAGATAGTGGGAGAAATTCAGCGGATGGTCAAGCATGGCTAATTGATTCTATATCAGAATGAAGCTAAGGATATTATAAATTTCTCTGATGGATAGATAAGTTTTTGGATTGGTTGGTTATTCATGTGATATTCATATGGTGTTGCCATCAATGCAAAAGAGGGAGATTATTGGAAACTAAAATTGAAGTAATTGTTGTATTGTCATTGATGTCAAACCTTAACAGGTAAGACTATTTATATTTAAGAAAGTACTATATCTATTTGAGTGTTGCTAAGGGGATAGGCAAGGTTGGTAACAACAGCACCTAAGGAAAGGTTGAGTTATCTTGATACTTCAATGAGTATTTGATTATGTGGCACAATGATAAGACAATGTATTGTTTATCTAAGTAAAATGAAGACTAAACTGGTAGGCTTAGCCGAGAAAAAGTGAAGAAATCTAGTTTAAGCTAAGTGTTGTTTGTGTCAACTGAGCTAGTATGTGCCGAGTAAAATTAGTGTTGACTGAACACCAGTTAATTGCCGAGGAAGATAGTGTTAGCCAAGGAAATAGTTTATGTGGTGACCGAGCTTTCTAGAGAAGACTGAGAAGTTGGACACAGTATTGACCGAGCGTTAGTATTTTGCATTTGATGAAGAATTCAGATTTCTAGCTGACATCATTGAATTCTTGGATTATGTAAAATGTGTTGACTTTATTTATTGATTGTATGAAAGCATTTAATGCACTATAAAATGTTTTATTGTAAATCTTTAAGAGATTTGAGATATTTCAAAAAGATAGCCGAAGAACATAATGTAGGATAGATTCAATGAATTTGACCTAACCCTAAGATCTACAAAGGAGATTAAGCGGAAAAAGATGTATTAACCTAATAGAGGTAGTATTAAGGAAACCTAAGTGAGAGGTTGAAGAGAGAGAGAAGTGGATGCTAGAAGTGTTGTTGATGTTATTGACTGTCTAAGTAGAAAAGGCTAAAGGAGAAGTGTTGATCGCTTGAAGGGTTTTGAGCAGATCAGTGATGGAGATGGAAAAGATTCACAGTTAGTAAGCCAACATATGTGTACGGAATTGGATCTGATATTTGCAAAGTGAGTTGTATGTTTCTCAGATCAATATTACTTCTACTTTCTAACCATTGTAATAGTCAAAATCCTTTTAATAGAGGTTGACCTAATAGTCATAGGTATGAATCCTTTGAACAAGGTTGCATTCTAATGGAGTGTATGTAAGTCCTATTAAAGGCACACTTTTAATAGAGTGGTTTAAATCCTTTAACCGGGTCACACCTGATAGTGTGTTTGTAACCTTTGACAAGGTTGGCTTCGCACCGAGCTCACTTTAGAAGAGTGAACATAATAGTAACATGTTACAAAGTGGTTTTTCCCAAATTGGGTTTCCACTATAAATCCTAGTGTTGATACTTGTGTGAATGTTTTGGTTTCAAAACATTTCTGTGTTTTACAAGTTAGATGCTATTGGATAAGTGGACTACACTGTTATATATTTCTGTTATGCAATTAGTAATGAATGAGTAGGTGTTGGTTATTAGATCTGATTTGTTGAAGAGTTTAAAGATTTTTTTTATACATCTGGACCTGAGAACAATTGATTCACCCCCCTCTCTGTTGTTCTAAATCATATTAAGAGTAAGTACTTGTACAGATTCAGTTTTGTAACACCTTTTTCATTAATGTCAAAGGGGGAGTATGTATAGAATATGGAGCTATAGCTATGTAAAGAAAATGTATAGTAAGAAGATATAAGGGAGATATAAGATAGAGTATGATTAAGTGTTTTTTGTATTAAGGGACATTTAGTCACTTTGCCATATTCCTTTGTTTCCATCAATGAAAAAGGGGGAGATTGTTGGAAAGTTGACTATACTAGTTTATATGACTTAATATAGTGTTGTAATTATGGAAACAAAGTCATATGATGTTTTGGAGTCAGTGCTTATGATAAGAAGATCAGAAATTGGCTAAGTGTTGAAGACTGGACAATATATAGAGTACCTAAAGGTCAGAGTGTCAACGCATGTGCATACAACAAAATTATGGTATGTGCCCTAGAAATTAAGTTGGTAAGATCATATTCATGCTAAGTCTAAGAGTGCATGATCAAAATATTTGGTATGAGGAAGATACAAAGAGTTCAAGTTGCGCAGACAGTGAATGCCAGAGAAGAACAATGCAAGCAATCGACTGTTGGTATTTTGGTTAGTGGTTATATCATTGTTATGTAAGGGCTATGCACCTATTTTAATTAGGTTATAGACATATAATGATGTTTATTTGTAAACATGCTTGATCTAATTCATTTGGAAGTGTTGTATGTAATCGGTTAAAGGGCTGACCTAGTTAATTGTTTTGTATGCGCATATAAATATTAGATGCACCATTGTAATTAAGTATTATAGTTGATACAGAGTTAAGAAAAGTAGAGCATAAGTGTGCAAAGAGTTATTAAGATGTATTAGAGCTTTGCAAGAGGTCAAAGCATTAGTACATCAAAGGAACTAATCAGACAAGTAGTGTCACAGTGCTAGTTCATCACCAAATATAGTGTGTATCTGAGATTAGAAGGTTGTAGCCTTCACCACTTGAGCAGTGAGCTCTAGGATAGTGAGTCCACACCCCAAATAGGGTTATTGTAAAAGACTCCTAACAGGGTCTGACCCTTGACCAGGTCACTGTACTAAATATATTGTAAAGCAACTCCTAACAGGGTTAATCATCTTCTAAAAAGGATCATAAAACACTAGTACATATTATTAGTGGGTGTCAATTCCCATCGGGGTTTTTACCTATTTGGATTTCCCCGTAACCACATCAGTGTTATGTGTTGTGTTCATGTTTCTTATTTATGTTGATGTTCATTTTAATACTTAAGCATTCAAGTTAAGTTTAAAGAGAAAAGTAAAAAGATTAAATACAGTGAACACTGATTCACCCCCCTCTTAGTGTTCCCATTCCTAACAGCTTTGTGAAGATGTCTGCAATTTGCTCTTTTGTACTAATATATTCTAGTTTGATTTCCTTTTCTGCCACCTTGTCTCTCAAGAAGTGATACTTGATAGAAATGTGTTTAGTTTTGGAGTGCATCACCAGATTCTTTGACATATTTACTGTACTGGTGTTATCGCAATGGATAACCATAGGCTCATCAAAAGTTATTCCAATGTCTATCAGCATTTGTTTCATCCAAACAATTTGAGTGCAGTTTATAGCATCATCAACATACTCTGATTCAGCAGTAGATTGTGCTATACAATCTTGTTTCTTACTCCAAGAAACCAACTTTTTCCCAAGGAAAAATGCACCACCACTAGTACTTTTTCTATCATCAATATTTCCTACCCAATCAACATCAGTAAAAGCATGAAGTTCAAAGCTATGATTTTTGTCATATCGTAAGCCATAATCTATGGTTCCTCTTAGATACCTCAATATCCTTTTCACGGTAGCTAGATGTGTTTCTTTGGGTTCTACCTGATATCTAGCCACAATTCCAACAACATTAGCAATATCTAGTCTAGTGTGGGTTAGATATTGTAGTCCTCCAACCATTGATTTATACATAGTTTGAAAAAAACACTTTAATTCATCATCATTTGTCAGCTTGTTACCAGTTACCATAGGTGTTCCTACTGGTTTACAATCTTCCATTCCAAATTTCTTAAGCAATTCTTTGAGATACTTGGTCTGAGAAATAAAAATACCATTCTCATTCTGAGTTATTTTCAATCCAAGAAAGAATTTCATTTCACCTATCATGGACATCTCAAATTCATTTTCCATTTCTTTAGCAAATTTCTTACATAGATCATCATTACCTCCAAAGATAATGCCATCCATAAATACTTCTATTATCAGGATTCCATCTTCACTAGTTCTTAAATAAAAATTACTATCCGCATTACCTTTTTTGAATCCAAGCCCAAGTAGATACTTGTCTAACCTTTCATACCAAGCCCTAGGAGCTTGCTTCAGCCCATACATATCTTTCTTCAATTTGCACACCATGTCTTTATCTTCACATAGAGGAAATCCATCTGGTTTTTCTATATAGACTTCTTCTTCAAGATCTCCATTAAGATATGCAAAGTTTTTATGTGAATCATAAGATAAGAACAATATTATTGCCTCTATTGTGGAAAAAAGAGAAAATGTTTCTTCAAAGTCTATGCCTTCTTTCTGCGAGTATCCCTTACACACTAGTCTTGCTTTGTTCCTTACAACAGTTCCTTCTTCATCCATCTTGTTCCTAAAAACCCATTTTGTTCCTATTACATTTTTGTTTTTAGGTCTAGGAACTAGTTCCCAAATATTCTTCTTCTTTATTTGATCTAACTCTTCTTTCATAGAATTTATCCAAGATTCATCTTTAAATGCTTCATCTAGAGTTTTAGGTTCAACTTGAGAAATCAAACAAATTTCTTCTCTAACCTTTGATCTAGTTAGCACTCCTTGATGGGTATTGCCAATAATTTGATTTTCAAGATGGTTATTCTTTACATACCTTGGTGTTTTAGGAGTCTTAATAGCCTTACTTGTGCTAGCATCACAAGCCTCTTTTTCACTTTCTTCCTCAACAAGTTCTTCTCCTTTTACAACAATAGTAGTTTCTTTTATCTCTGCAATCTGATTACTGTCATACATTCTTTCTTGTATTTGAAACTTCTCATCTATTCTTGCATTGTTACTTTCAATCATCTTCCTCATATCAGATTGAAAAATTTATAAGCCTTGTTTTTAACAGAGTAACCAAGAAAGATTCCTTCATCACTTATAGCATCAAACTTCCCTATCTCATCATCTGTCTTGATATAACACTTACTACCAAATATTCCAAAATATTTTATAGTAGGAGTATGATCAAACCATAACTCATAAGAAGTCTTGTACCTTCTTTGATTTGAATTTTTTTCAATGTATACACTACTATTCCAACAACCTCTCTCCAATGTACATGAGATACATTTCCTTCAATCAACATTGTCTTAGAAACATCAAGTATAGTCATGTTTCTTCACCGTGCTATCCCATTATGTTGTGGAGTCCTAGGAGTAGATATTTGTCTCTTTATCCCATGATCTTCGTAGTATGAATTGAATAAGTCTGAAGTAAACTCTCCACCTTTGTCTGACCTTAAGCACTTAATCTTTAAACCTGATTCATTCTCTACTTTTTCTTTGAAACACTTGAATTATCAAATGCTTCTGATTTCTCTCTTAAATAAGTAACCCACACCATTCTAGAAAAGTCATTAACAAAAAGTATAAAATTCCTTTCACCATAGTATGACTTCATTCTTTTAGGTCCACACATATCTGTATGTACTAGATCCAACTTTCCATTTGATGTGTATGCTTTGCTTTTGTAACTTCTTCTAGTCTACTTTCCCATAACACATTCTCTGCATATAGTGTTAGATGGTTTCACAATTTTTGGTAGATCTCTTACCGCATTAGCCATACTTGCCTTCACAATGTTATCAAAATTAACATGACAAAATCTCCTATGCCATAACCAACTATCATCTACCTTTGCAACAAAACAATAGTTTCCAGAAGTGTTTAGTTCAAATACATTACCTCTAGATTTTGAATCGGTAGCAATCAGTTTTCCTTCCTTGCTTTTGATAAAACATTTACCATTAACAAAGCTTAACTAAAAATATTTATCCATTAATTGTCCAACACTCAACAGGTTATGTTTCAGTCCTTCAACAAGCAATACATTGTCTGTATTAGTCTTTCCATCTAGAGTAATGGATCCTACTCCTATGATATATTTAGGGAGATTATCCTCAAACCTCACAACACCTCCATCATATTTTACTAATTTAAAAAACCTTTTTTTATCACTAGTCATATGATGAGAACAACCATTGTCAATTATCCATTCAATTTTCTTGTCAACATGAGATACTAAAGATTTTTCTTCATGTACTGGTTCATCTCTAATACCAACAAATCCAATCTCTTCACATTCTAAATCATCATCATCAGAGATTCCTTCACTAGAAAAATAACATTCTCTGTCCCTTTTAATCTTTTCATAATTAGGTTTGTACTTAGAAACTCTTGTAGGACATCTAGATGCAAAATGACCTACCTTATTGCATGAAAAACATTTCAAGGGTAACTTGCCTTCAAATTTTCCCTTACCTCCTTTTTCTCTTCTAGAAATTAGTGCAACAAGTTCATCCATCTTTCTTTCTTCTATCATTATCTATTTCCATTCCTCAACATACTCACCGAGCTCTTCTTTTAGGTCTTCTTTGCTGGTGCTCAGAAGTGTAGACAATTTCTTGTGTGCAGATGCCTTAAATGTAGATTCAACTTTAGGTACAACATCTCCTAATTCCATAGCTTCAAAAGTAATTAGTTTTGCAATCAACATTTCTTTGCTAAAGTTCAGAGTTAGAGGTATAGTTTCTTGAATAAACATAGCATTGAACTTGTAAGAAGGTGTTAGTGATCTAAGGATCTTCACAATGACTTCTTCTTCATCATAAGTGCCTCCACACTTTTTGATTCCAACTACTGCTTCTGTGACCCTTTGAACATAGGCCCTAATTCTTTCATCCTCATTCATTTGTAGATTTTCCATCTTTGTTTTCTAATTTTGTAACTTTGCTTGCTTGGTATATTTGTATCCTTCATAAATGCTTCTAATTTTTTCCAAATTTCATGCGCTGAATCTAAGTCTTTAAATTTAGTGACTCACCTTCACATAGTGTGCTGATCAGTGCTTTCCTTGCAACCATGTTATATGAGAATAACTTCTTCTCATCATCAGTAGTAGATGGAAAATCATTCTCAATCTTCAGGGCTACCTTCTTCTTTGTAATCATCTAGTAGTCTATGCCTAAACACAACAAGTGTGTTTGCATCTTGTTCTTCCAACTGTCAAAGTTCTCAAGATCAAATTTAGGACCATCCTTCCTATAGAGTGCCATCTCCAAGATCACCTCAAGCTATTAAGCTTTCTCTCTGAGGACCACAAGTTCTAATACCAATTGTTAGGAATAAAAGTCCACAATACAACTGAGTGAATTAGTTTTATAATGGATTATTAAAATTTAATCTTTAATTACCACAATATCATATCCAATGAGTAAAATGAATGCCAACAAAATAACATAATATTTTGGTCTCAGGGAAACCTTGTTAAAGGTAAAAACCCTGGTGGGAATTAGCACCCACAAATGATGTACTGAGAGTATAGTTATCCTTGTTAGAAGATATAGCCCTATTAGGAGCTTATTGAAACATTACAGTACATAGTCATTATTAGAGGACAAACCCTATTAGGAGTCAAGAACAAAAGGGAGGGCTCATTGCCCAAGGCTCACTTCCCAAAGAAGGTTAAATCCACCTTCAGAACTCACTGTTCGCAACGCAAGTGTATATGAAGAAATACACAATCTTTTGAACTATTTTCCAACAACTGTCTTTGCTTGATCAGTTCCAATGAAGTCCACCAGTAAACCTCTTCTCTACATACAATAGACACAAGATCACAACTTTCACAACCTCTTTATATCACATCCATTCCATGCGTATCTTTTCCAAAGAAAAGACTCTACCTATATACCTTATTAAAATTTTCCACGATCAAGTCGACCTATGAGGCTTTCCTAATTTACAAATGATTACATAAACCCTTGCTAAGATACACATGGTATCTATAATAAGTATACAATGATTAAAATACAACAATTAAGGACCGACATCCTTAATTTAAGCTTGCCAAACAAAACACATGCTTCATTTCTTGAGTCGGCTCCTAAATAAACCATCGCTAGAACACACACCACAGATGACATTACCAATCATTCCATACCTTCTACTAACCAATGAACATCCTTTAGTACCCTACCTATCATCCTTCAAGCTCGCATATCTTGAATCCAAATCCTTTGAAAGATATACCAAAAACCCAGAGACTAACTCTGTCAATTCTCACTGTCACAGTCCAGTGACCAGTCTTCGTTAAATCATTTGTATTTATCTTAATATAAAACATCTAATGATGCGATATTAGATATATGATCAAAAAATTTACTTGAATGCTTATCTAACTTCGCAGCATCTAAAACATATGTACAGTGTCCGTACACTATGACAACCAACCTGTTCTTCTTTTAGAAACATATGTTGACATCAGTGACAAAACACAAATGACAACAGTATGATTGTCCATTTAGTAATGTAGTGATTAAACATATTAAATATCTCAATCACCTCTCCATGCATTAGCAATATCCAACATGTTTTTTATGGCACAAACACTTAGGTAAACCATTTTGGCCGACATCTACATGATATTTATTGTTTATTAAGGAAATCATGGAGGTGATTA